>CM077095.1:164190332-164407610 GCA_039513925.1 Platanthera zijinensis
CATGAGCCAACCTTTCCCCCACAGGCGAGCCTTCAGACCTGCCAGCTTGATGAGAGCCTGCGCAGCGGGTCTACCTGGGGCCGAGCCGAGCTCGGGGTGTCGTAGAAGTGGCTAAGAACAAAGTATCACAGGAGCCAACCTTTCCCCCACAGGCGAGCCTTCGGACCTGCCAGCTTGATGAGAGCCTGCGCAGCGGGTCTACCTGGGGCCGAGCCGAGCTCGGGGTGTTGACGAAGATAACTTCAACCAGGCTTATTCTATCACTGAGATGAGGAGTCATAGCCAGTTAAAACAAGAAACATGAAGATTGCATACTCAGCGATAGTCAACATTCTGAAATAACTTATTGACAATGCAATAGTCGTTTACAACGTTACAATCCTTCTCTCTCTTACGGGTAGAAGCGCTTCAGGTCATCACCACTCCAGGTGTGACTCAAGGTCCTTCCCTCCGCATCTTGGAGATAGTAGCCTCCGTTAACCAGAGCCTTCTCTACGACATAAGGCCCTTCCCAGCTAGGGTTGAGCTTACCAACCGTGGCCGACCTTCCCGCAGCATCGACCTTTTTCAGTACTAGATCCCCCTCGACGAATTGCTTGACTCTGATGTGCTTATCGAAGTACCGAGCCATTCGCCGTTTTATTTCTTCTTGCCTGATGGCGGCAACATCCCGCAGCTCTTCCACCATATCTAATGAGAGGCGCAACCCTTCCTCATTCTCCAACCTCCAAGCTTCGCTTCCCTCAGCTGCGGCCGCGACCCTTGGGGACCGGACCTCGAACTCCACCGGGAGGACAGCCTCACACCCATGAGAGAGCTTGAAGGGGGTCTCTCCTGTGGCCGTGTTCGGAGTTGTTCGCAAGACCCACAGGACGGAAGGGAGCTGTTCCACCCAGCTACCCTTCAGGTTCTCCACCTTCTTTTTGAGCAAGTTGACGATGACTTTGTTTGCCGCCTCCACCTGACCATTGCTCCGAGGATGATGGACAGAGGCGAACCTGAGGTCAATCCCCAATTGGGTGCAGAAACTGATGAATTCTTCACTGGCAAACTGAGGACCATTGTCCGTCACTATCGCTTGGGGCAATCCGTGCCTGCAAATGATTTCCCCCCAAACGAAGTTTCTGATGACCTGGGAGGTTACCTTGGCTAACGGCTTGATCTCCAGCCATTTGGAGAAGTAGTCAATCATAACTAGGAGGAACCTCCTTTGCCCGCTAGCTGGAAGAAAGGGTCCAACCAGGTCCATCCCCCAAATGGCGAAGGGCCATGGCGCCGTGATGCTTCGAAGTCTTTGGGCGGGCAAGAGCTGGAGAGGAGCATGTACTTGGCACTTCCGACACCTCCTTGCGAATTCAGCTGTATCCTTCCTTAAGGTCTGCCAGAAATATCCTTGCCTTATCACCCTCGCTTCCAATGTCCTTCCTCCTGAATGACTGCCGCATTCTCCCGAATGCACTTCTTCCAGGATCCTCGGGACTTCCTCCTCGGTTACGCATCTCGCGAGGAGCCCCGACAACATCTTCCGATGCAAGCTCCCTCCCAGGATCAGGTAATGAGCCGCCTTGTGTCTGAAGCTCTTTGCATCCTTGACTTCTTCCGACAGTTCTCCTGTGGTCAAGAAAGTTACCAACGGATCCACCCATGAGGACCGCCGATTCACCTCCATCAACTCCCCCTCTTCAATGGCTGGTTGGAACAGTTCGGTTAGGGTACCTCCTCCCCGAGGCCCGAACTTCGCCAGTCGATCAGCTGCCGCGCTTTCCTCCCTGGGGACATGTTGAATAGAGAATGAACGGAAACTCCCAATGAGGGCTCTTACCTTAGATAGATACCTCGCGAGAGTCGGCTCCCGGGCCTCAAACTCGCCTCGGATCTGCGAGGCTACCACCATTGAGTCGGTGAAGGCCTCCACATCCTGGATTTCCAGCTCCTTTGCCAAGCGAAGGCCAGCGATCACAGCCTCATACTCCGCTTGGTTATTGGTTACAGGGAAGTGGAAAGTCACTGCTTGCTCTATGGTAACTCCCTGAGGGCTTACCAACACCACACCTCCTCCCAGGGAGTGCCTTCCTGAGGCCCCGTCGACCACCATCTTCCACGCTTCTTGCGGCCTTGGTTCCTCAACCTCGGCCTCGGTAACATAGTCCGCCAGAAAATCCGCTACGGCCTGGGCTTTGATGGAGAGCCTCGGGACGAAAGAGATGTCAAACTCGCTTAGCTCGATGGACCACTTTGCCAACCTTCCTGAATGTTCCACCCCCTCCAAGACATTGCGAAGGGGATGGTCTGTTATCACCCTAATCGAGTGTGCTTGAAAGTAAGGGCGAAGCTTCCTAGCTGAGATGACCAAAGCGTATGCTAGCTTCTCCAGGATGGGGTATCGGAGCTCCGCCTTTTTTAAGATTCGGCTGACGTAATAGACGGGTAACTGCTTCTTCCCCTCTTCCCTAACCAAGACGGAGCTCACCGCCTCTCCTCCTACTCCGAGATACAAGGCTAGGTCCTCCCCCTCCTTCGGGCTTTGAAGTAACGGAGCTTGGGAGAGTTGCCTCTTCAGCCCCTGAAATGCCTCTTCACACTCGGCCGTCCATTCGAATACTCGGTTACCACGGAGTACTTTAAAGAAAGAGGAACATCTATCCCCTGACCGAGAGAGGAACCTGCTTAGCCCGACCAACTTCCCGGTCAAGCGCTGGACCTCCTTGGCATTGCGAGGCGATTCTAGGTCTAGAATAGCCCTAACCTTATCGGGGTTAGGTTCTACCCCTGCGGGAGTCAAGAGGTGCCCGAGGAATTTACCGCGACTAGCCCCGAAGACGCATTTCAAGGGGTTCAACCTCATCTTGAACCCCCGCAGGGTGGCAAACGTTTCCTCCAAGTCCTGCAAGTGGGAATCAACATGCTTGCTCTTGACCATGAGGTCGTCCACGTAGACCTCCAGGTTCCTTCCCCTTTGATCTCGAAAGATGCGATCCATCATGCGTTGGTACGTTGCCCCTGCATTCTTCAATCCGAAGGGCATCATCTTATAGCTGAAGCATCCCTCTCTTGTGATGAAGGAAACATCCTTGACATCAGGAGGGTGCATCCGGATCTGGTGGTAACCTGAAAATGCATCTAAAAAACTCATAAGAGAAAAACCGACGGCTGAGTCAACCAGCGCGTCGATTCGAGGCAAGGGGTAGCAATCCTTGGGACATGATTTATTCAATAAGGAAAAATCAATACACATGCGCCATTTTCCTCCTCCCTTCTTTACCATTACCACGTTGGAGATCCAGCCTGGATACTGGATCTCTGAGATGAAGCCTGCGTCCAGGAGCTTTTTGACCTCCTCTCGGATGGGGGCTTCTAGCTTGGTGGCGATGGCCCTCATCTTTTGGCGTATGGGGCGGGCTCTGGGATCCAGGTTCAAGCGATGACAGGCCACGTCCGCGTCGATGCCCGGCATGTCTGCCGCGCTCCAAGCGAAGATGTCGACGTTGTCTTGGATGCAGGCTCGCATCCGCTCCTGATCCTCAAGGCTCAAGCCTCCGCTGATCCGAACCCTTTGCGCCTCCCCCGCTCTTGTAAGCACCTCCATCTCTACCACCTCTTCGGCCGGCTCTAGCCCCGACCGCTCCCAACTTACCCTTGCCTCTTCCTGCTCGAACTCGAGCTCATCTCCCTCAACCTCATCAACTTCCATCGCCTCCTCCAAACTCTCCTCCTGCCTCTGCTCTTCTTCATCCGCCACTCCTCTCGGCTCTTCTGGGCTGATCTACCCCAACTCCTCCGCCTCCGGCATCTCCTCAATAACCTCTATCGCCTCTCCCAGGCTCATCCCCGCTTCCTCAACTCCTTCCTGCTCAGTCATCTCCCTCTCCAACTCCTCTGCCTCCGCCATCCATGACACGGTGTTAACCGCCGTCACATAGCACTGCCTTGCCATCTTCGGATCCCCCCTGATCCTAACCTGCACCCCTCCATTGTTGAACTTGAGGCATTGGTGGTACGAGGAGGGTACACAGCGAAAGGCGCTGATGAGGGGGCGTCCAAAGATGACATTGTAGCTACTCGGGGCGTCCACGATCATGAACCGACAGTTCCGTGAGACGCCCCCAAGCCTCACATGCAGGCCTACCCCTCCTTCCACTTCTTTCCTTTCTCCGGAGAAGCCAAAAAGCGGTCCATCAGAAGCCAGGACCCTTTTTCCTTCCACCCTCATCTCATCGAAAGCCTTCTTGAAGATCACATTCACCGAGCTCCCATTGTCCACTAGTATCTGGGAGACGGTGTAGTTCTCCACCACTGTCTGGATCACAAGCGCGTCGCAGAACGGATCCTCGTAGTCTGGCATATCCGCGGATGAGAAAGTGATCTTCTCCTCTGGGGGGGGGGGCCTGGGAGGTCGAGGCTACCCCTCGGCGGAACATGGTTTGAAGGCTCCCCTTGCGGGTTGCCTCGATCCCTACTCCCCCGTGGATCACTCCGATCCCTCCTCGGGTCCCCACGTCAATCCTGTCTTCACATCTGTCCTCCACCTCTTCCCGCTGTACTTCAACGATCCTTACAGGCGGATCCTGCCTTCCGGCCCCTCTGGCCCCTCTAATCTCCAGAAACTCTGGGCAGGTGGCCGTTGCGTGACCCTCCTCCTGATGGAAGTCACAATAAGGCAACGCCACCCTGCCCCCTCTTCCTTCTCCTCCTCCCCTTCTTCCGGCTCCCCGAAATCTTCTTCCTCTTCCCCTTCCCACCTCCATAGCCTCCTGCGGCGGTGGGAAATGACCCCTTGGTCCTTGTCGCCATCCTCCCTGCTCCAGCCTTCTTGGCTCCCGGAAGTTATCTCTTCCCTGAAGTCCTCCCTGGCCCTGGGGGCGACCCTCCTGAGGCCTCCAACCCAGTCGGTTGTTTGGCTCCCTGGCCCCCCCATGCTGTTGCCCCTGCCCTCGGGGCTCTTCTCTTCTCCTATCTTCCCTTGGCTCCCTCTGCTCTCTCTGCTCTCTCTGCCTTCCCACTACCGGCTCCTTCACATCATCCTCGGCCAACCTGGCCAGCTTCCTTGCAAACGCAGGGTTTGCCCTCTCGAAGTCTATCTCCTTCGCCGCCCTCTCCATGAGCTCCTCAAAAGAGAGAGGGGGCACTCTCTTCAACTCCATGCTGAAAAACCCTGGCCTCAGTCCCAGGGTGAAGGCAAGCATCAGCGCATACCCCGGGACCTCCTGGACCAGGAGAACCTCCTCTTGGAACCGGTCGACATAGTGACCCAACGTCTCCTCCGGCCCTTGCCTCACTACAAACAGGCATTCAGCCTCCTTCTTCCTTTTCTTCGAAGTTGAGAATCTCAATAGAAAACCCCTCCGCAGATCCTCAAAGCTGTAGATGGAACTCGCCGGCAACTGGTGGAACCAGTCCCTGGCCTTCTCTTTCAGAGTGATGGCAAAAAGCCTACACTTGAAGGCATCCGACATTTGCCTGATGGACACCACGTCCTCGAACCATTGCACGTGCTGAACCGGGTCATCCTTCCCGGTGTAGTAGGTCATGTCCGGCTCCCGGAACCCCTCCGGCACTGGAGCCGAGACAATGAGCTCACTAAAGGGGGTCTCGCCTCCCGCCTGACGAGAAGGCACGTCTCGCGACCTCAGTTGGCTGGACCGGTCCGCGAGACCATGCCCAGGGAAGAGTTCCCGCACCGTCGCCTCCTTCTCGCCCAGATCCGCCGGAAGCTCCTTCTCGAGACGCTGGCCTGGGAAAAGCTCCCGCGCGGCTACGTCCCTCTCGCCTGCCTCCACCGGGACCTCCTTCCCGGGGCGCTGCCCGGGCGCGTTCTCGCCTAACAGCGGAACCAACTCCACCGGAACCTGCGGCGTCTCCCACTCGTTCCTTGCCGAGAAGGCCAAGTTGATCGTCTGCATGACTTCCCGCCTGAAGTCCTCAAACATCTTCTTCGTCTCCTCGTCCACCCGGGTGGGGGATCCTCCTGCGCCTGATCCTTCACCCTCGCCTCCTGCCATGGGACTTAACTCGAGATTTTCTTACACCGGCTGCTTCCACGCTCACCGCACCAGAACTGTTGAAGCCAAAAATGACCCCGACAAATGTTCACGAACCAAAGTGCAGTCAATGCCTACTTCTCTCAAACCTCGACCCCTGACAGGCTGCTAAGGCCCTAACACAGACCCAAAGCCTCAGCTGGGAGGTCCCACCACACACCCGGAAGATCTCTGAGAGCTTCCCCTCTAAAGCCAAATGCTGGGCTGGGAGCTCTTCAGAAGGCACTAGAGTTGGAGGAAAAATGATAAGCCCCCTTCCAAAGAGCCCCCATGAGTCTTTTTATAGTCTTCCTTTGACCTGAAAATACTGAAATACCCCTGAGGGGTCTGCCAATAGTCAAATCCCGCTATCATCCCAAGGGCATTTGGGTAATTTTACCTCGGGATAATATATATTATAAACTAATCCCCTTTACGAGCGCCGGGCCCTACCACGTGGGCCCACTTGGCGAGAACCCTGGCCGAGAAGGCTCTCGCTGGACCCCCACCCGGGCCAACCTTGGCGAGACCCCTTGCCAGGGAGGTTCGCGCTCTTCACGGTCTTTAAACTATCGCGAGCGAAGGCCTACTTGGGGCCTTCTCGCCTCCCCTGGGCGGGAGCTAGCCCTAAGGCGGAAGCTTCCGTGGTTGACGATCTCTCCTACCGCGAGCTCGACTATCCGCCCTGGTCGGTCGACGATCTCTCCTGCCGAGAGCTCGACCATCTGCCTTGGTCGGTCGACGATCTCTCCTGCCGAGAGCTCGACTATCTGCCTTGGTCGGTCGACGATCTCTCCTGCCGAGAGCTCGACTATCTGCCTTGGGCAGGAGCTTCTTCAGGGCGAGAACTCTACAAGTATGCCTTAGGGTTAACCCAAGGCTAACCTGAGCCTAGCTCAATTCCTCAGTGGTGTCTCCGGGTCCCACCCAGCGAATATGGGGTTGTACACCGATCAAACGAGCCGCACGCACCAAGTCGCGCCTGCACGCTTAAAGGGTCTAAAATTGCCCTGAAAGGAGAGCAGGACCAAGCCCGCATAAAACCAGCACGCACGCAAGTGCCGCGCGCAAACGAAGCGCGGGCGGGTGGAAACGCGCGCGGCAGAGCGCCGCGCGCGTGCCGGAGGCCACCACCGCCTTTGGCCGCTTACGCCACCTCAGGCCATCACCGGTCGCCGATGTTGTCGGGCACCCTGCCCAGGCTGCTCTGACCGCCTGGGGGCACTTTCATCATTTCGCTAAAATTGGAGATCTGTGTGACCAAAACGGAGCGACCCATTCGCCAGCATAAATTCCTCCTCAGTGCAATTACCAATGTATCCCCCAAAAAACCTATAAATAGACTATGAGGCCTTCATTTGAAGACAGACAACTCCATAGGTTAGAGATCTCTGACATTTTCCGGCGAGGACGTGAGACTTAGATCATTCCTCCGCTCGGAATTCGCTCCACTCCCTCTCTAGTGCGAAGGCATCTCAAGACGTCAAGGACGTGACATTCTTCTCCAAATTAGCGCTCTTATCAAGGCTCCAAGACAGCATGAGCGTTTCCATCGAGGCTCCGCAGACTTAGTGATTTTTCCCACTGGAGCGCTCTCACTCAGGCTCCAAGAACTTAGTTTATTTTATGTTGTATTCATATTCTCAACTTTTAACGGGGAGGTGACTTGTCATCCTCCGAGGAAATATGTCAACTCATGTAAACTGAAACAAATAGTGGATTTTGGCCCGACACAGATCCAGTCACATGATTTTCATTAACTCGTGTAAACTGAAACAAATAGTGCATTCTGACATTTGTTGTTGTTTTTCATTAACTGTTTGCGTGCTCGGTTCAATTCCGAGTTAAGGTGATCTGATTATTTGGATCGGGGAAAAACCGAATGACCCGCAACAACTTTGATACATAATAAAGTTTCAACATTTTCTACACGCTTCCAGGATCTTAGTGGCAGCAATGTATCCAAAAGTTTTCGATCAAGATACCCCGGACACCGGGGATTGTCGTGCATGCATGAGTACTAGACGGGTTCATTCTTCCCTTTAGATTTTTAGTTTTTGCTCGCCTTCCATCATCCTCGACCCTTTCTCACCGAGAAAACCAAATACTCCTCCCAAATGTAAATTTGAGATTGTTGGAAACGTGAATGGACTCCCGCGTACACCGCAACTCAACGCTACCACTAAACACACCACAGTGTGTAGCCGGCGAGACCCACTCGGCGAGAACGCCTACCCGCGCGCTTAGCTTCCCGACGAGATACCCCTCTCGTACGACGAGATCAATCACACTCGGCAAGAGCACCACCAGCGAGATAACTCCTATCTTGCACCGAGACAACCTCCGACGAACACGCTGCCCGAGCGAGCTCCTTCTCACGCGGCGAGAATAAGCCACTCGGCGACACCTGCCAACCCGCAGTCTACCCGCACGGCAAGATGCCACTGGCGAGACCACCTACTCGCTCGGCAACCTCTCCTTCCCGCTCGGCAAGCAAAACACACACACACACTCCTAGCGCTGCAGCGCTCCTTACTCAAAACCGGAAATGGGAAGGAAGATTTATTTTTCAGCAACCTGAAATGAACTACAACATGCCTATTTATAGGTTAACAAAACAAATGAAAATTTGACACGTGGCTACACATTAAATGTCACCTAACCTAACTTCTCTCTTCTCCGACATTAACATAAAACAATACATGTAAAACCTGTTGACCCAGTCAACCCTGAAAAACCACTAACAAACTCCCCATCAAACTTGACAGCACATGCCGAGTTTGCCACTTTAGCTTCAGGAACGTCTCCACCTTCAATGTCTTGGTGAAGATATCTGTGATCTGCTTTTCGATGGGGCAATGCACCACTTCAACCGTCTTCTGCTCCACCTGCTCACGGTGGAAGTGGTACCTCGTCTCGATGTGCTTGCTACGTCCATGTAGCACAGAATTCTTCGCGAGTTGGATGGCCGACATGTTATCAACATACATCGTCATAGGGTCATCCTACAGATGATGTAGCTCCTCCAAGAGGTTCCTTAGCCAAATTGTCTGGCAGGTACATGCCACTGCTGCTATATACTCTGCTTCACATGATGATAAGGCAATCGTTGTTTGCTTCTTCGAGCTCTATGAGAACACACCTGTTCCCACATGAAAAGCATACCCGGAAGTGCTCTTCCGATCATTCACGTCTCCACCGTAATCACTGTCTGAGTACCCAACCAATTTCAGCTCCTCTCCAGTAGAGTACTTCAGGCCATGACCCCTCATCCCGTTCACATATCTCAGGATCCTCTTCGCTGTCGAGAAGTGGTCCTGCTTCGGCTCCTCCATGTACCTGCTCACCACTCCAACAACGTACATAATGTCAGTTCTGGTGAAATTCAGGTAGCGTAGACTTCCGACCAAGCTCTTGAACAACGTGGAGTCGACTGCTCCCTCCTTCGAGTCCTTCCTCAACTTTAACCCCGGATCAGCGGAAGTGGAGATAGCCTTGCTATCCTCCATCCTGAACTTCTTCAAGATCTCCTCAGCATACTTCTTCTGTGAGATGAAGATATCATCTTCACTCTATTGCACCTCCGCACCTAGGAAGTAGTTGAGCTCTCCCAGGTCATTCATCTCAAACTCCTTCTTCATCGTTCTCTTGAACTCCTGGTAGGTTTGTTGCCTGTGAATATCATATCGTCTACGTATAGACATGATCATCATATCTCTATTCTTCTCCACCTTCGTGTAGAGAGCATATTCATGAGGACACTTCATGTAGCCATTCTTCTGGAGGTATGCATCTATCCTCTCATTCCAAGCACGAGCACCTTGCTTCAGCCCATACAGTGCTTTATCCAGTTTGCACACCTTCCTCTCATGGCCCTTCACAACATATCCGGGAGGCTGCTCGATGTACACATCTTCCTCCAAGTAACCATTCAGGTAGGCAGACACTGCGTCCATCTGCAGGATCTTCCACCCATAGTGAGCTGCCAGTGTGATGATCAACCTGATGGTGTCAATCCGCGCCACTAGTGCAAAGACTTCTTCGTAGTCCACTCCTTAGACTTGTATGTAGCCCTTCACGATGAGTATCGCCTTGTGCTTCTCCACACCTCCATCCTTATTTCTCTTTACCTTGTAGACCCACTTCACCTCGAGGGGGTTGTGGCCAGCTGGTGGGTCTACCAACCTCCAGGTATCGTTCTTCTTGATGGATACTATCTCCTCATCCATCGCTTCCTTCCAAGTTTTATCTTGGGTAGCTTCATCGTATGAGTGCGGTTCGCAATCTGCTAAGAGACAATACAAAGAAAAATTGTCAAGGGTCAGAGCCGTCTCCTTGTAGAACTCCTCCAACCTCCTCATCCTAGATTGAGGACGATCAGCTTTGCCCCGGCTAGTGCTAGCCTCACTAAAACTTCCTCCACTAATGCTTGCTCCGCTAAAGTAGGGGGTGAGAGCTCCCCCTGACTCTCCACTTGGTGGTGATGGTGGCTCAGCTCCACCGATCTCAGCTTCAGCTTCATGACCACCCTCCTCTTCATCATCATCGAAGAACATCCCCTTGATGCTTCTCACCTCTTCATCCCAGCTCCAGCAAGTATCTTCCTCAAACACAGCGTCCTTTGAGATTATAACCTTCTCTGTCACAGGGTTGTACAACTTGTAAGCCTTACTCATCGGAGCGTATCCCACAAAGATGCACTTCTCACTCTTGTCGTCAAGCTTCTTCCTCCTCTGGTCTGGGACATGAGCATAAGCTACACACTCGAAGACCCTCAAGTGCTTCACACTCGGCTTCCATCCACTCCAAGCTTCAAATGGAGTGATAAACTTCACACTCTTCGTTGGCCACCTGTTTAGCAAGTACACAGCGCACTGTACTGTTTCCTCCCAGAACTTCTTTGGCAACCCCTTTTCCTTCACCATACTTCTCACCATGTTCATAATGGCCAAGTTCTTCCTCTCCGCGACTCCATTCTGCTGAGGTGAGTATGCCGCCGTCAACTGATGTGAGATCCCCCACTCTCCGCAGAAATCATCAAACAGCCTAGAGTTGTACTCCCCATCTCTATCTGTCCTCAGCACCTTCAGTGGTTGTCCGCTTTCCTTCTCCACCATTGCCTTGAACTCTTTGAACCTGTCAAGAGCCTCAGACTTCTCTATCAAGAAATACACCCAACACTTCTGACTGAAATCATCGGTGAAGGTGATATAGTATCAGCTTCCGCCTACTGAGGTAGTCTCAAATGGACCAGCTATGTCCGAATGGACCAGTTCAAGCTGTCTCCTCGCTCTTCTAGACTTGCCACCTTCAAATGTTAGCCTCTTCTGCTTTCCTTTCGTACATGCCTCACAGATCTTCTGTGGGGGCGAGATCATGGGTAGACCTTCCACCATCTTGGAATGAGATAAGAGCTTCAACCCTGTGAACTCCAGATGCCCCATCCTGTGATGCCACAACCACGCCTCTTCTTCTTCCTCGGTCCTCGCAAGACACACCGTCTCCTTTGCATCCATTCTCAGCGTAAAGAGACGATTTGTCGTCATCTTTACCTTCACTACCTCTCTTCCTTCATGATCCTTCATGACCAACGTGTCATCCCTCAACTGAACACAATAACCCTTCTCGACCAACTGCCCAAGGCTTAAGATGTTACTCTTTAATCCTGGCACATAGAACACATCGTTGAGGTGCACCTCCTTGCCTTTTTAGATGACGACGATCGCCCCTCTTCCTTTCACCGAGATCTTCAAAGCGTCACCAAAACTTACCTCACCACCATTTTGTTCGAGGCTAGTGAACAAATCTCTCTCTCCACAGATGTGGTTACTTGCTCCCGTATCCAAGTACCACACCCCATTCCTTCCTCCTTCAGCTCCTCTGTAAGTCAAGAACATCATTGGGTCACCACCCGTGTTGCTTGCTTCTGCATAGTGGTTGGTCTCTTCTCTCTTCCTCGGAGCCCAACAGTCATAGCTCGTATGTCCAAACTTGTTACAGTTGTAACACTGTATTTGGGACATATTACCTCGATCTCTTCCTTGACCTCTTCCTTGGCCTCTTCCTCTTACTTCTTGCCTCCCACCTTGAGGTTGCTTCGCCTCTCTCTGATGGTATTGATTCCTTGGTATCTTCCTCCTCTTCTTCCTCTACCTCTTCCTTGGTAGCCTTGACCACGCTGACCTCCTCCTCTTCCAGAGCTCTCTCCAAAATTCAACCGAGTCTGGAGTGCTTTACCAAAGCCACTTGGCTCTTCTTCGTCTTGCAGCATGCGGTATTCATGAGCTTGTAGGGAGCCAACAAGCTCATCCACGGACATCAGGGTGAGATCTTTGACTCTTCAATCGCCACCACCACATGTCGTAACTTCTTCGACATAGAGCGCAAGAGCTTCTCCATGAGACTTATGTCATCTATCGTCTCTCCGTTCCGCTTCATCTCATTTGTGAGCGTCTGCAGACGAGTCACATAATCCCCAACCTTCTCAGAACTCTATATCTTCATTACTTCATATTAGGCTCGAAAGGATCGCAGCTTAACCTTCTTAGCCTTATCAACCTCTTGCATGGAGCGTTGCAATGTCTCTCATGCCTCCTTCGAGCTTCTTGCTTCTGAGATCTTCTCAAAAGTCGTCTCATCGACGCCTTGGTATAGTAAGAACAATGACTTCTTGTCTCTCTTCTTGGACTCTCTCAATGCCATCTTTTGTGCGTTGGTCAACGCCGCCTCTGCTTCTGCAGTAGGCTCCTCATAGCCTTCCTCGACTATCTCTCATAACTCCTTAGAGGCGAGTAGCACCCTCATCTGGATACTCCAGTTCCCATAATTTGTCTTCGTCAACTTGAGAACTTGCCCCGACAACCTCTCCTTTCCGCTCGGCAAGCAAAACACACTCACGCTCCTAGCGCTGCAACGCTCCTTACTCAAAACCGGAAATGAGAAGGAAGATTTCTTTTTCAGCAACCTGAAATGAACTACAACATGCATATTTATAAGCTAACAAAACAAATAAAAATTTGACACGTGGCTACACATTCGATGCCACCTAACCTAACTTCTCTCTCCTCCGCCATTAACATAAAACAATACATATAAAACTTGTTGACCCGATCAACCCTGACAAACCACTAACAGAGATCGGTCGGAAAAACTACTCCACCGTATCAAGCCTTTCAATTTATAAATTAAAGTTATCTTAATTTAAGTATTCCTTTTAAGTTATGCACTGTTGACTTACCGGCTTAATTAAAAGTTTGACTTAATTTTAGACTCCACCCAAAAAGAACATGCTCTCCAATACCTCCCGCATAATTATTTATGCGGCGCACGACTGCCGGCACGGCGCCAACAAATTAAAATCCTTCCCGCCCTATTTAAACCGAACCACCGCCGCATCATCTCCCCGCACATCACCATCTCCGCCGTCCACCGCCTCCCCAATCACAAAACATCGGAGGCGCGCGGCCAGGACCACGTCACCGGCGGCCATGCTGTCCTCCAGCTCCTACAACACCCTAGGCGACCCGGCCGGCCACCGCGCCGGAATCAATAAATCCCGAAAGCGCATCGCCGTAATCGCGCTCTCCTCGGTCGTCCTCATCGCCGTCATATTAACAGCCATCCTTGCCACCAACCACAGCTCTGGCCCCGGCCCTGCAAATCCAACCACCGCCGATTCTAACCCCGCCGCCTCCTCATCTCTCCGGTCATCAATCAAAGCCCTCTGCTCCTCCACCCTTTACCCTGACTCATGTTACACCTCCCTAGCCTCTTCCGCCGCCAACTCCTCCGGCGGCCTTGACCCCGCATCTCTCTTCCTCATCGCCGTCAACGCCGCCAAAATGGCCATCTCCTCGACCGCGGCGCATTTCAACGATCCAACTCTGCAACCAGGAAACAAGTCCTACACAGCCGCTTCGATCTCCGACTGCCGGAAACTCCTCTCCCTCGCCCTGTCTCACATCGACGGCTGCATCTCCGACCCTAATTTCGCATCGGAGAGCGTCATTGACGACTTGAAGACGTGGCTGAGCGCCGCCATCACCGACCAGCACACGTGCATGGACGGGTTGGACACTGACGGGTTGGGAGAGTTAGTGAAGGTGAAGATCGAAGAGGCTATGAGGAACTCTACCGAATTGACAAGCAACGGTCTTTCAATTCTGACCCAGATTGCCGACTTCGTCGGCTCTGTAAAATTGCGGCGCCGGCGGTTGATGAGCAGCCGACATGCGAATTGGATGTCGGCCGGTGAACGGAGGCTGTTGAGCAGCTCCTGGGGGTTGAAAAATGCGGCGAATGTGGTGGTGGCGCAGGACGGGTCAGGGAAATATAAGACGATATCAGCGGCTCTGGCGAAGGTGCCGACGGAGAGCAGCAAGAAGTTTGTGATATACGTGAAGAAGGGAGTGTATTACGAGAATGTGGTGGTTGAGGCGAACATGTGGAACGTCGTCTTCGTCGGGGACGGGATGGAATCCACCGTGGTCTCCGCCGGGCTGAACTTCGTCGACGGCACGCCCACATTCTCTTCGGCTACTTTCGGTAATTGTTCAGTTTAATTGAGTTAAAAGATATAATTAGAAATAAGGGCATTTATCCGGACCTCCCCTCAAGATTGGCTTCACTCTTATTATTGAAATTACAAAAAAACTCAACTAAATGTTACAAAACATAACATTTATCTCCTCTAAAATTCACATTTCATAATATCCATGCACAAAAATATCTCCCTCGAAGTACATTTTCTAGGGAAGTATTTTGTGCATGAATGTTATGAAATACGAACTTCATGGAAAATGTTATGTTTTGTAACATTCAAAGGAGGTTCTTGCAATTTCAATAATAAAGGGGTGCAATTTGTAATTATGCTAACTTTGGGATTTTTTTGTGATTATTTCTTAGAAATAGAAACAATATATAATACATTTTTTGTCTTTTTTTAACTTTAGTGAGTACACAAAAATCAATGTTAAGCACCTTAATTTGATTATATTATATCCACACAAATAATGTGTGTATATAAGAAAAAATTTATTTGCGATCTAAATTTATATATGCAATTAATACAAGATTTTAATAAAATCTATAGTAATTGACTAATTGCTTACTAAGGGTCTGTTTGGGGTGGTGTTGAACCTCCGGTGCGAGAGCAACTGCAGCTACATGGCGGAAAAACAAATATCCAGTGGCGACATGCCCCTTCCCTCCAGTCGCAGACGACGATGAATTTAGACGACGATAAATTATGGCTGGGCAATGTGCAACCGATGAGAAAAAAGTTATACAGAATATATAACAACAGTTTTAAACAAAACATACAAAAACTAGGCACAAAAATTGAGTTTTTATTTGGTGTGGGAATTGTCATAATTGGTTTGCCTTTATAAATTTCCTATTATTATATATAATATCATATAACAATTATATTATTATTAATTTTAATTATATGAGATTAAAAAGTAAAATGTTAATTAAATCTAAACCGTTATTTTTTTTTTGATGCATGATTAGAATGCTTGGAGTTTACATTGGTTAGGCGTATTGATAATTACAATTCCTCCATTAGAAGTTTAGATTCTTTAGAACAATATTCTTTATGTTCTAGAAGTATTTATTTTGAAAATAACATAGTTATTGTTTTTTGAATTTCACACACATTTAATATATTTATAGGGTGGTGTTAAAGGCACACCATCTTCGGCTTTGTGCACACCAATACTATGTGCACCCATTGGAATTTTATGTGCACACCATCTTCGGCTTTGTGCACACCAATACTATGTGCACAGTCTGAGCAAACATAGATGCAATGTATGTGAACTCGTTGGACGCCGTTGCCGTCTCCTTCATCAGAGCAAACAGATCGACGGCATGACGGCCATGGTCGTGCATCACGAGCCCTCCGATCATCACGTTCCAAAGCACGACGTCTTTGCTCGAAACCCGGCGGAACACCTCCAAAGCTGCTTCAACGCACCTGCATCTGCAGTACATGTCCACAAGAGCTGTGGGGAGGATGACGTTGTCGTGATTGCATAGTTTTTTTAAATGAAATACACGCCTTTTTGAATTGCGTCTTCTACGTTAATTTTCAGGAGAAGTGTTCAGCATGAAAGTTGTAGATCTCGACGATATCTACAACTTTCATGTTGAACACTTTTTGATTTAAAGCCGTTTAGACCCCCGATTTGGTGCCCGAAAAAATCACGCGGAACATTAAATTTTCTGGGTGATTTTTTTCGGGGGCCAAATCGGGGGCCTAAACGGCTTTAAATCAAAAAGTGTTCAACATGAAAGTTGTAGATATCGTCGAGATTTACAACTTTTATGTTGAACACTTCTCCTGAAAATGAACGTAGAAGACGCAGTTCAAAAATCGCGTATCGAGAAGGGGGAGGCGGGCTGCTTCGGCTTTAGTTGGGTGGGATTTAGAAAACCTAAATTATTAAGGATTATATTTTTTGATGGGTGTGCACATAGCCGATAATGGTGTGCCTTTAACACCACCCTATTTATATTACTGTCAAAAATTAAATCAATTAATTTGTATGATAATAAGTTTTGTCTTGCAACAAATAATTGTGAAAATTATTTAATCCTACAAAATAAAGTGCCCCAACTAAATTTTTTTACTTATTCAAAATGTCACATTTTGAATTTCAAGGATGACTGCGGCTCAATTTTGCGAAATTTTTTTGGTCCGGGTCCTGGACAGCTAGCGTTGGGATCAATGAGAATACACCATACACCGAGCCTCGTGCAAAAATGTTATGCGCACTTCATATTGTTCACGACGAGACCCCTTGTACGGTGGATTTCGTGGGTTCTCATTCGACCTGGACGCCAACTAGCGTTCTGGACCCGGACGCAAGTTTTGCTCCATTTTGGCACGGTGGCGGCCGTCATGAACGTGTTGGTGATGAACCATCGTTCATCAACGCCCGACCTTATCTAAGAAACTTTATCCACTTTATGTTCAAAAAAATAGTTTTGTTTTCACGGCGGTGCTCGTTTCTTCTCCGCCACAAACCGAGGGGAAACGAGCTTTCGATGGCCTAACAATTTCTAAGATAGGCATTGTTTCTTCACCAAAACCAGCGGTTTTCGGCAAGGGCTTCGTCGCGGTGGACATGGCGTTTCGAAACACAGCTGGGCCGGCAAAACAACAAGCCGTCGCCCTCCTCGCGAGCGCCGACCTCGCCGCGTTCTACCGCTGCAAGTTCGACGCCAACCAGGACACCCTCTACGTACACTCGCTCCGCCAATTCTACCGCGAATGCAACATCTTCGGCACCGTCGACTTCATCTTCGGCAACGCCGCCGTCGTCTTCCAAACCTGCAACATCCTCCCTAGACTCCCGATCCCGGGGCAACAGGACACAATTACGGCCCAAGGCAAGGTCGACCCGAACCAAAACACCGGCATCTCCATCCACAACTGCACCATTTGGCCGGCGGTTAATCTCGGCTCCGTCGCAGTGTACCTCGGGAGGCCGTGGAAGCCGTACTCGACCACCGTGTACATGAGGACGACGATGGCCGGCATCATAAATCCGGCAGGGTGGTTGCCGTGGAACGGCTTGGGAACCGCCGTGCCTGATACAATTTTTTATTCAGAGTATCAAAATTATGGGCCGGGTTCAATTTTGAAGAACCGGGTCAAGTGGAAGGGGCTGCGGGTCATGGATTCGAAACAAGCCGGTAAGTTCACGGTTCGTGGGTTCATTGGAGGCAATTCCTGGCTCAGCAAGACCGGCATTCCTTACTCTCTTGATCTCTAAATTTGTGGCAGAACTAAATTTGATATTCTACCAAGGGATTTTTATTTTATTTTACTTCATTTTATTTTTTGATGATTTTCTTCCTTTTTGATCTTTTCCGTGTCACATGTAATCAATCTCCACAAATAAAATTTGATTCTAATATTCGCTTATGGTTTTTCTGCTCGCACTCTTGATCCCATCATTAGCATCTGAGGTTGGTTTATCCCGTAAAATATCAACACTGTCACCGTCGTTTAGTCGTGCCCAAAAAGCCCAAGCAGGCCTGACTGGGCCTGGCCCGATCAGGCCCAAGTTTGTTGTCAACTGAGCTCGGCCCGGGCCAGACATGAGCCGGGCTCGGGCCGCCTCGCGAAGAGGGGGCCTGATTAAGGGCTTAACGCCGGCCCGAACCGGCCTGATTTCCCTATTTAGGCGGGATTAAAATCCCTCCTATTAAAATTAATAGGCGGGATTTTAATCCCGCTTGAATGGAAATCCCACCACTGACGAGATTTCAATAGAAATCCCGCTAGAAGGCGGGATTTTCTGTCGGCCCGGGTGTCGGGCAAGGCTAGGCCCGGCCCACGGGCTTACTCGGGCCCGACCCGGGCCGGGCACAGAGTCAAAACGGGGGCCCTGTAAGGGCCCCCGGGCTAGGCCCGGGCCGAGCTTAGCCATGGCGGGCCGGGCCTAGGCCGGGCCGCCGAACCCGGTCTTTTTGACCTCGCTACATAGATAAATAGATTGCTCTCACTACGGAAAATGAGAGTTGGCTAAAGGTCTATTTGTCGCGTTTGTGATGGTCATGAACATGATAAGTAGCTTGTGCACCGACATCGATTAGCTTAATTGTGCACTGAAATCTAGTAGCATATACACATTTTATTCTACAAGACGACCCAAAAAATTTACAATTTCTTATAGCATATTAAGGGTACATATCGTGCAAAAAATGTCACAATTCTTTTCTATGAACTAAAGAGTTTGACTCTAAAAGCAAGGCTCTCATATGAACATGGCTTCTAAATCTGACTTTAATTTATGAGCTTCAAAATGATTATACTTCACTTTCTCTCATTCAATATTTGTAAGCCCTGGCCTATGTTTGTAGATTTGATCTACATCGTGAAGATGCTAAGAGGTATTGTGAAGGTTGAGCTGAGTATTCTTGAATGACAACTTATAGAGCTGGTAATTTAATAATGTGGTGATTAGTTGCCACTATGACCTAGAACTAGTAAATCATTGGGAGAGGTGAAGGAGGCACAAAGTGAGATGCTTAAAGCATATAATTCATGAATGCATGCAGTTAGAGTTAGTCTTTTTATTCATCATGATGATTTTTCTACTGTTTATATATATATTGAATATGTTTTGAGTCTAAATCCTTCTAAAAAACTATTTAAAGGCATCACAAATAAGATATATTCATACTTTGGAATATAACTTTGAGAAGGCTTTCAACAATTCCACAAAATGTTGTAAACTTGAGCACCTACCATGCAATTCTTGTAAGAGGGTTGATGGTGGTGCATCATTGGCAAACCAACTATACCTACTCATGGTATTTCACTCTCGTCAAGCAAAACAGTCATCACCTATACCAAATCTACATAGGACAGGGCTTACAAATAGCTAATCTAGGTGGCAGCTCTGCAATGCAAAGATTTGGTTCTATACTCAACGAGATAGACACAACAACTATGCGCTAATCTAGGTGGTAGCTCTGCAATGCATATATGAACTTGTATTATACTCAACGAGATACAATTTCATATATGAACTTGTATTATACTCAACGAGATTTGGTTCTAGTAGCATATTCGCTAATCTAGGTGGCAACTCTACAATGCAAAGATTTGGTTCTATACTCAACGAGATAGACACGACAAATTACAATCAAGTAGCTAGCTTGCTCAAAGAGAGTTTCAAGAAATTGGCGACACACACATGCATCAACATGGAATCATTTGTGTTAAGAGCATTCTTACAAAGATATTATTGCCAGTGATCTAGTAGATAAATAACTTCTTTAAGAGAATATGTTTAATATCCCACTTGTAAATATTATATAATATGAGTCCGACTAGACCCCTACACAATACTACTTTTACAAATTTGATATTATAAGATATACGATATTAAAGCATGCCCAACACAATTAAAAGTTTAGAATACATTACAATGAAAACTAATAAAAACATAAAGAGAGTTCACTACTAAAAGAGTCCAAACAGCCTCAATAAAGTCTAACAACCTTATGTAGTTATAATACAAGTTCATATATGAAATACATAAAACTTTAGAATGCATGCCTAGCTAAGAATATAAAAAGAATGTAGGAAGACACTTCATAGATTTTTCTTTTTTGTAGGTACCTTAAGCTAAGCTTCATCCTATGCAGTATTCCCTACAACTTCAAAACAAAGAGTGGAAAACATGAGCCAACTGCAATATGATCAACACGGGTATAATGAATCCCCACTTTTCGTTCGTTCTAGCTAGCAAATTTCCGTGAAATATATTATCTTGCAAGTCAACACTTTGTATGATAATAAAAGGATCATAAGCAAGAATGATAAAATATCCATTAAGTAGGGTGTCACATACACTAAATGTGTTTTCCATAAGTTAAATATGCAATTTTGAGGCCTACGATGTAACATATGTGCAAGTTGACTAATCTCAATAGATGCACCTCAAATCCTAATTAACTATCACATGATTCTAGCACATCATGATCATAGCACAAACAAATAATATACTGAAAAAGTTCTCAAATCCATATCCATGAAAGTTCTTATCTCTATGGGTGCACTTAAAGTCCTAATCAATTATCGCATGATTCTAGTATATCGTCATAGCATATACACAACGTAATGAAGAAATTATCAAATCCATATTGTTAGAGATTAGTCAGTTATACCTCTTTTGGGGGCTTTTATATTAAAGTCTCTTATCTATATGTGTGACTAGTTATATCCTTTCATTGACCATTCTGCCAGCACAAAAAGCCTTCAAAGTGGTCGGTCAAACCTTTGATGGGCCTTTTTACCAACTCCTAAAGCATATATAAGAGAATGGTTATACGTTCCCATACTAAGGGTCCTGCAACCTAACTTTAGTCCAGCATATCAAAGAAATCTAATCAATCGGGATTTTAAGGCTACCAGTACTTAGCCTATTCTCATCGTAGCAACTCTACCAATATTCATGCATTCCAATAGTCTAAATCTCTAAATGAGATCGTAATTCAAATATCATACCTTAAGTTGAAACGACTACCGGCCACAACTTCATCACGTCATGCATATGCTCTAAATCAAACATCGAGCGACTCTATCCATCCATGACGAGATTACTTGCCCTCAGATTCCTAATGAACCAAGGCGTATGTAGGTTTATCTAATTAGGGAAATCGGAGATTGTCTCAATGCAAGCAGGAAAACATTAACATAAATCCTAAAAATCGAGGTAAGAAGAAAAATTACCTTCGTCAAACATCTTCTGGTTGTGAGATTAGTAAAAAGAAGCTGGGATATACAAGCGAGGAGTGTCTACCGGCTAACAAAAATGATAGAAAAGAACTCCAACATCACTTCTGAAATCTCACGGAATTCTCGTATCTAAAAGACTCTAACACAAATGTCCATACCTAGTTTTATATCATTCTTAATATTGACACAAATATAAAAAAACAACACAATTATATCACCAACCATCATTTAGTGGGCTCAAATTGATTGTCATCTATGTAAGAACTCCACATACATTATCAGCTCATGTAGATTCAAAATCCCAACTATATTATTGAATGTTATCAATTTCTCGACTACGTCATCAAATATTAGAATGACTTGCAACCTATTGTACATGAAGCCTAGCTAATTTCTTTTCTGACAAACTTGATCAATCAATTCAAAACATGCACCATCATCAATAATTTACCCCATTATGTTCAAAATGTGCACACCTAGTGATTATCACTCTTAGTATCATCACCATAAATCCCCCATAAAATAGTATAGTAGCTCCCTCTTGACTTTTTTGTCCTTCTGTGAATTATCGCACTCAATGACTCCAATAGTGTGCACACATAGTTGGTTCCTCATTTTTTTGAGAAAACCATACAGTATTAATCATTATGTTCCAAGTGGAAAATGTCAAGTTGATACGTCCAAAATAGATATACGTATTAACACAAGTACACGTGTTGAATCAAGTAATAATAAGTGAGTAAATATTGTTCTCACGGAGAGATGTTGAATTCAGTGCTTGCAAATAACAGTTGTGTCTTTTATTTAAATTAAAGTAGATTAAAATTAATTATGTTTTTTATTAAAAGTTACAAACGAAAACTCCTAATAAAAATAAAATACAGATCCTTGAGAAAAATACGTTGTTAACAGTTATGAAAAATAATCTTGCATCATGATTTCACAAGTCTAGTGCGATGAATCTATGGATGTAACTTTATGAAAAAACGCGGTGAAATGTCTTGCAGTGATTTTAGAATGGAAAGCTGTATCTCTCGATATCAGAAATCTCTAATCTCTCATCTCCCTTGGCATCTCTAACTCAGGCAAAATAAAGAACCACATAAAGAAAAAAAAATCAATGTTGCTAACACCAAGAGAAAATCCCTTTTCTCCCTTCAAATACTATATCGAATTTATGACGCACTCACACATCTCATCTCTCTAATTATGGAGCGTAGTAAAAAGATGAAACCTTGGTCATAAGTTCCATAATAAAGATCATAAATCTAATAAAGAACAATCACCAAACATTCATAAAGAGAAAACTAGAAATTATTCATCGCACAAGAATAAGTACTTTCACAATACAAGATTACAGATGTTGAAGCCGGAAAAATACCCTACTCCTAAATTCGCATCAAGACAACCTAAGGTTACCGGTTCAGCGGTCAGGTTCGACGGCTAACGGGCTAGGACGTAAAAACAGATAGATAAGAACAAGGATCCTAGGCGCTGTGGCAGGGAGGCCCCACCATGTACCCGGATGCTTAGAAGAAGCTTCCCCTCCACAACCAAAGATGGTCGAGCAGGGTATGCGGCAGACTCTAGCTGTCGACTAAGTCAAGGCGGCGACTGAGATGGATAGTCGCTAGCTCGCGACCTATCTCTCTGAAGAAAGGATTCAAAGGATCTGCTCGAAGTGTAGGAAATAAGGTGATCGAGATCTTTTACGAGATTCTGGAGTCCTTTTCCTCGTACCCCCGAGGTCCTATTTATAGGCAAATCCAAGAGGAGGGAGTGTTGAAGCTGGGAAAATTCTCTACTCCAAAATTTGGATTGAGATAACCTAAGGTTGCCGGTTCAGTGGTCGGGCTCAACGTTTAATATGTTAGGACGCAAAAACAAACAGACAACAAAAAGGACCCCAAACGCTGCGGCGAGGAGGTTCCACCACGTACCCGGATGCTTAGAAGAATCTTCCCCTCCACAACCAAAGATGACTGTGCAGGGTACGAGGTAGACTTTAGCTGGTGACTAAGATGGATAGTCGCTAGCTCATGACCTTCCCCTCTGAAAAAAGGATCCAAAGTCTCAGCTCGAAGTGTGGGAAATGAGGTAGTCAAGATCTTTTGCGAGATTCCGAAGTCCATTTCCTCGTACCCATATGATCCTATTATAGGCAAATCCAATGGGAGGTGGGGTCTTATTTATAGCCCCACCCCTGGCGGCTAGGTGACTTCTTGGGGGAGCTCGCTCAAGTTGGGCGAGTAACTGCCCTAGTCGGCTACCTGGCGAGAATGCGAGGGGAGCTCGTCATACTCGTCCATACCTTCTACTTTTGTGAGTGTTGACTCTTATTTTTGTCTTGACTTATTGACTTTGACTCTTGCTGACATGGCTCTGGGGGGTCCATCCTCGACGAATATAGGTTGTATAGGGGGGTTTTATTTATAGTCCCACCCCCGACGACTAGGCGACTTCTTGGGGGAGCTCACTTAGGTTGGGTGAGTAACTGCCCTAGTCGCTTACATGGCTAATATGCGAAGGGAGCTCGCCATACTCGCTCAAGCCTTCTACTGTTGTGAGTGTTGACTCTGATTTTGGTCTTGAATTATTGACTTTGACAATTGTTGACCTGGCTCTAGGGGATCCACCCTCGAAAAATATGGGTTATACAAAAGAGATTTAGTCCATATCAATTGAAGAACCATACAAAATATTTGGAGAGATCTTATAATATATGATGGTTCAACGCTTAATCGATGCAGGTATCTCTTCCCGACATTGCACGCTCGATCAGCCCAAAGATCTTCCTTCTTCCTTGCTCTAGCCTCCCCCTTTAATGGATGTTTTTTTGAAAACCCTAAATGTGTCTCTCTCTCCAAATCCGAAATTCTCTTCTCAAGAATCATGGATTCTGTAGAGATTTTCTCCTCTTAAAACGTCTCCCTCTTTGAAAAGAAGCATCTGTTCATATTTGAAAATGACGCCAAATTTGAAATTTAAAATCTGAAATATGTTCAGACTACGTTGCAACTTATTTTTCTGTGATTGTAACCTTTTTCCTGATCATAATATTTGGGCAGATTTCTTTCTCCTTTGACGTTTCATGTAAAAATACATTGAAAAAAAACTGAATTAGTCACAAATCAAATAAATATGAATTAACTCACATTTCTACTTTATTTAAACTTATTTTCTTTATTTATGACAAATATTAAGTCCAAAAATGAGCTAGATAACTTCTTTTTGAGAAGTTATCACACTTCCATACTTAAACATTTGCTAGTCTTTAGCAAAGACAATATAAATTATTATTGAATTGAGTGAGATGATAGTCATCAAAATATTAAGTCCGAAAATGAGATAGATAACTTTTTTTTGAGAAGTTATCACACCTCCATACTTAAACATTTGCTAGTCTTTAACAAAGACAATTTCAATTTTTATTGAATTAAGTGAGATGATAGTCATCAAAATATAAAACTCTCATGATCATTTTTCTCAAAAAATAATTAAAGAAAGCTTACTCAAGAGTTTTGATTTAACCAACTGAGAATTTGTCAATCAATAAAGGTGCAAAATATTCAAAAATTCATTAGTTTGATGAAAGATAAAGCTCAATTAAAATTTCTAATGCAGTGTGTGCTATCTTTTAAAATCATTTACTCCTATAAAATTTTTCCATCAAACTTCTTCAATAACTAAGAAAGAATGAGAATTGACCTAGTCTTTGACTTAACCTCCACCAGAATTAGTAGTTTAATTTGAAAAGAAATCATAAGAACTTGTGGTGAAAATGACTTTGACTTGGTTATGAATAAATTGCGATAGTAGAAAGAATTTCCCTAATTAATATTCTTAATAACTCTCCAAACTATGATGTTTATTTCGAGTAGGCGTACACATACTTATGTCACATATCACTATGACATTTTTACATTTATTCTCTATTTTTAAAAAATCATAGTTAAGATCATTCCAAGTATGAATATACATATCTAGGTCGCATATCACTATGACACATTTTGTATATATATATATATGCATATTTGAGATCATTCCAAGTAGCTATGTGTACACATACTTATGACACATATCAGTTTGACGTATATAATTTTCTTTTAACAATCACCCATAATTGAAAAGATTATTAAGAAATTACTATTAGAAATGTAAGGAAATTATACATGGTCATTCAAGGTTCAAGCTCAAAGGATAAGGTAGTAAAAAAAAGAAATGATCAAAAGAATGCTCTAATAATTCTTATAAATTAACTAGTCATCTCAATGCTTCGACTTACATCACCGACTCGGTTCTTCCTCGCCCTTCCATTATTATTTTTAGAAGTCAATAAAAATTTATTTTTAGGAAGAAAATTCTTTTAAAAAATATTGTGGATACAAAAAAACTTAAAAGAACTTTTACCCATCGATCTTACTAACTTCAAATCAAAGATATGAACTCTTAAGATTAACTATCCTATCAAATAATAATCATTAAATAGTTTTGATTAAATTATTCGTTAATTATATCGAGAATTAGGATCAACACTTATTATTATAAAAGCTCACTCTTCACCTCTTCGCCCGCCCTTCCATGTCTCCTGCTGTGGCTTATCAGCAGGTTCAGGCTCTTAGTGCAGAAATCCTTCAGAATCGCCCCTTCTCCGCGGACTTGGCCGAGCAACACAAGCACTTCCAGGAACTCCTGGTTATTTGTTATCTTCTGTGACTTTCGGATACTTATGATTTGATCCGCCAACAAATCTTGGGCGAGGCGGCGTCTCCAACCTTGGATGCCACCGCGGCTTGCATCGCTGTTGTTACTTCGCTGCTCCAACGTCCTTTGTTGTCCTCCCCTCCTCCCCAGAACTCTTATGCTCATCAAGCTCAACGAGGTGGCCCCAGTGGCCGCAACCAGTCAGACGGGGGCGGTTCATCCAGGTTCCTCTGCTCTCACTGTGGTCGTACCGGCCATTCTGTTGACCGATGCTGGCAGAAACATCCTCAACTTCGCCACTCTTGTGATGCATCTTCCTCAGCCTCCGGCTCCTCTCGGCCCTCTGTCTCTGTGGCCACGACTTCAGGTAGTGCCCATGTCATTACCCAAGGTAAATGGCTGATTGACTCTGGTGCGATGAATCACATGACCGGCAACTCTCAATTCATCTCTCTCCTCGAAACGCATGATCGGTTGCCCCCGATTCTTGTTGCGGATGGCTCGCCTTCCCCGGTTCATGGGACGGGCGTGGTTCAAGTCACCCCGTCACTTCGTTTGGCGGACACCCTTTATGTCCCGAAGTTCCCGTGCAATTTGTTATCTGTTACTACATTATGCAAGCAACTTCAGTGCTCCGTCTTATTCACTCTCACTTCTTGTTCTTTTCATGACCCGAGCACCCAACGGACGATTGCTACTGGGACTGAGAGCGGCGGCCTCTACTTTCTCGACAATGTTTCTGCTCTATCTGCATTCTCCTCCTCTTCTACAGATCTGCTTCAATGGCATCTTCACCTTGGACATCCTCCTCCTTGGATTCTTCGTCAGCTTCTGCCCCAACTACCTCCCACCAGTCCTCCGCTCAACTGTGATGTGTGTCAGCTTGTCAAACATCACCGCTCATCCTTCCCGCCAAAGCAGAGCCGTGGCTCCTCTCGTTCGTTTGATCTCATTCATTTTGATGTCTGGGGTCCTTCTCCTACCCTCACTGTTGGTCGGGGTAGTTCTTACTTTGTAACGTTTATTGATGATTTCTCTCGATGTACCTGGGTGTATCTATTAAAAGATCGCTCTGAATTATTTTCTGTATGACAATCATTTTATTGTATGGTTCGAACTCAGTTTAATGTTTCTATTAAAATTTTGCGCTCTGATAACGCTAAAGAATATCTTAGTCATGAGTTCTCCTCTTTTTGTAGGTAACATGGTCTTATTCATCAGACCAGCTGTGTTTACACATCTCAGCAAAATGGGGTGGCGGAGCGTAAAAACCGTCACCTCCTTGATGTCGCTCGCACTCTCATGACGCAGATGCAGGTACCTTGCTCCTACTGGGGCTATGTTGTTCTCCTCGCTTGTTATCTTATCAATCGAGTTCCCTCTACGGTTCTCCACAGCAAGACCCCATTCTCCATTCTCTACCCGGGCAAGGAACCATTTCCTCTCCCTCTCCGTATCTTTGGATGCACAGCTTTTGTGCATGCTCCTTCCGCTACCCGCGACAAGCTTTCCCCCCGTTCCACCAAGTGTGTCTTTTTGAGTTATTTTATAACTCAGAAAGGCTATTGTTGTTTTGACCCCGTTCTACGCAAGCAATTTGTCTCCGTATACGTGACCTTCTTCGAGAATGCGTCCTACTTCTCTCATGCATCCCCACTTCTCCCTGCTCTATTTGATTCACTACCGTCCACCTCCATTCCTTCCCTGCCTATCGACATCTCTCCTCCTACTTCATCTCCTCCTCTGTATCCTCCTCTCTCCTTTCAATCCCCTCCCCCCTTCTCCCTCCCCTCCGCAGCCGTCTCTCTAGTCCTGGGCCAGCCTTCTCCACCACGGATGCTACGGTCACAGAGAAATGCGTTGACCTGGATCTTCAAGGGGTACGAGAGTGTACTCAACACCCGCTTGTGGCAGTTGTTTCTTATGATCGGCTAACTCCTTTTCCCAGGTCCTTTACTTTGTCTATCTCGGCTACTACCACTTCTCGCACCTACCAGGAGGCTCTTGTTATTCCCCACAAGAAAATTGTCATGGATGAGGAGATTGCCACTCTTACTGAGAGGGGCACCTGGACCCTTATTCCTCCACCAGTTGGTACTGATGTAGTTGGCTATCGCTGGGTGTTTGTTGTGAAGTTTCGCCCAGACGGTACTATGGATTGCTACAAAGCCTGGCTGGTGGCGAAAGGCTTTACTCAGACTTATGGGATTGATTACTTTGATACCTTCTCTCCGGTCGCTCGCCTCAGCACCATCCGCGTTCTTCTCTCTGTGGCCGTCAATAGGGATTGGGCTATTTCCCAGCTTGATGTGAAGAATGCCTTCCTCTATGGGGATCTTCAAGAGGACGTCTACATGGAGCAACTTTCTGGGTATGTTGCTCAGGGGGAGACACGTGTATGTCAGTTGAGGAAGGCCATCTATGACCTATAATAGAGCCCTCGGGCGTGGTTCGACAAGTTCAGTGGCATTGTGGCTGCTATCGGCTTTACAAGGAGTTCGGTCGATCACTCCTTATTTATTCGCAAAACTGTCGTGGGACTCGTGGTTTTGGCGATGTATGTGGATGATATTCTTCTTACTGGCGATGACTAGGCTGGTGTGGACTTGACAAAGAAACACCTCCGTCAACACCTGGTCACAAAGGATATAGGCTCCCCGAAATACTTTTTAGGAATAGAAATCTCTCGAAAGCCCGACTCCTTGGTTCTTTCTTAACGGAAGTATGCTCTTGATCTTCTACAAGAGGCATGATTGACTGGTGCCAAACCGACCCGGTGTCCCATGGCTACTGGAGAAGACAAAACATGTACAGATGACTCGCCTCTTCTATCCGATGTCGCGAGGTACAGACGTCTGGTGGGCAAACTCATTTATCTCACAATGACTAGACCAGACATCTCCTATGCTGTAGGCAAGGTTAGTCAGTTCATGCAAGCTCCTAGGGAATGTCATCTTCAGTCTGCCTTGAGGATATTAGAGTACGTCAAAGCTGCACCAAGAAAAGGGTTACTTTTTCAGAAGAATGGTCATCTAAAGGTTGAAGCCTACTTAAATTCTAGCTATGTGGATGATAAAGGTGATCACAAATCTACATCTGGATTTTGCACTTTTGTTGGTGGAAATCTTATGAGCTGTAAGAGCAAGAAACAGTCTGTTGTCTCCAGATCCAGTGTAGAAGCTAAATATCGGAGTATGACGTCAACCACCTGTGAGTTAAAATGGTTGCGTGCTCTCATGCTTGACTTAGGAGAGGTCTACGACTATCCTCTTCCTATGTTCTGTGACAACAAGGCCGCCATATACATATCCAGAAATTCGGTCTTCCATGAGAGAACAAAACATATAGAAGTTGACTGCCATTTCATTCGGGAAGAGGTCCTGAAGAAACAGATTTGTACTCCGTTCGTCACCTCCGACAAAGAATTGTCGGATATCTTCACAAAGCCAGTTTCTACTTCCTTCTTCCACATTTGTGACAAGCTAGACATGATTGATATTTATGCTCCAGCTTGAGGGGGAGTGTTGAAGTATGACTGGGCGGACTGGCGGTTAAAAATCATGTTAATCGCGCGGTCAGGCGACTTATCTCCAGCGGGTTGATGTCCAGACTGTTGCTGTTAGTATCCTTGCGGTCTTGCGGTCTTGCAGTCTTGCGGTCTACTACTGCAACATGTTCTCTTCTGTATCTGGTGTTGCCGAGCGGTTAGTGTTGTCTAACCGCGCGGCCTTGTAGGCCTGATCGGTCTCTTTGTTCTAGCCGCCCAGCTCTGTATTTTGCTTTTTTAGTCTCACGTTGTGTATATGTATTCTCTATTCTCTCCTCCATTCTATAAAAGGGAGGGCATACATTTGTAAATGATAACTTTTTGGATAATAAAACTTTCAATTATTCAAATTTCTAGAGTGTTTTTAATCACCTGTTCGCTACTCTCACACAGATGTATAGTGGAAAGGCATATTTTTCTCCTTCAGGTTCTTGTTCTGTGAACTTGGCTTCTTTCTTCTTTGCATGCCAGCAATTCTGTGCAGAGTGGTTTGGGATTCTACATGATTTACACCTCCAAAAGCAGTCTTTGGATTGGTGGTTGTTTTTTTACAGAAAATGCAAGCAGGGGGTCCTTGATGTTGATTGGTTTCTCTTCCATAGTCCCTTCCAGTGTCCCCCTTTTGAAATCTTCCTCCTTTTTCTTTATTTTTCCAGTGTGGAGATTTTATGTGTTGGCTGGGGTCAGGTCTTCTCATCTCATTGCCTTTGTGTTTGAGATTTAATTTGGTATGGAAGGCTTTCTCTAAAGGCAAAGTGATATCTTTTTGGAATAAGTCCTCATGAGATTGTAGAGAGCCGAGGAGGTCTATGATAGTAAGTGTGTCAAGATCCCTGACCTCCATAATCGATGAGACGACGTGGTTATAAGACTTTGGAAGGGATCTGAGTATCTTCTATACAACAGATACCTCATCCAAGGTTCCTCCAAGATTCCTTATTTGGTTTACAATACTTGTTGTTTTGGCAAAATAGTCTATGGAGGTTTCTCCTTCTTTCATAGATAAGAAATCAAACTGTTTTCTTAATGTCTGTAATTTGATTTTGATTACCTTTTTTTGTACCTTTGTATTCATTCTCCAGACGCTCCCAGGCTTCTTTGGAGGATTTGGAACCCATGATCATTGGGTAAATGCTTGTTGAGACAGCCTATTGTATGAGATGGAGTGCCTTGGAATCCCTCATTGCTTCTTCTTTTGAGCATTTCACTGCCTCCCCTGCTACTCCTTTATCGGTGGTCGTTATACTTTTGCCGGTGGTTGAGATTCCTTCTTCGACGAGGCACCATAGATCCTGGGAACGAAGAAGGGTCTCCATTTTATCACACCAGAATTCATATAGTTCGTCGGAGAAGATTGGTATCGAGGAATGGGTATACATCGCTTGTATGTTGGTAGATGATGAGGCCATGTATGGGTTGCCGGAGGATCTGTTGCTTCCACTACCATCAACCTCTAAAGCCCTTGCCTGCAGCCAGAGCTTCTTAATAGCCTCTGCCATCCTTTGGCACCATCGTTTGGGACATCTAAACTATAGTTACTTACTTCAACTACAAAGCAAAACCATGGCAGCCGGACTTCCCTCTGCACCTTCTCCTCCCAAAATTGTGATACCTGTGCAAGAGGAAAATCACATAGACAACCCTTTCCCAAATCCTTCTATAGAAGAGCAACAGATCCCCTTGAACTTCTCCACCTTGATGTCTGGGGACCTGCCACCGTTCCCTCTTTGGGAGGCAAGAGATACTACCTCCTAATTGTTGATGACAATAGTCGTTTTATGTGGCTCTACCACCTTGACCAAAAATCAGATGCTTTCTCATACTTCCAGCTCTACAAAAATCTAGTAGAGAATCAATTCGACAGAAAAATTAAAGCCATTAGAAGAGATATGGGGGGTGAATTTCTCTTAACTATTTTTTCTAACTTCTGTCGAGATGCAAGAATAAGAAGGGAACTTACCACCGCTGGGACACCACAACAAAACGGTGTCATCGAAAGAAGAAATCGAACAGTGGTGGAGATGGCAAGAACAATGATGCTACATAAATCCTGCCCAAAATCTTACTGGGCAGAGGCTGCCTCAACTACCACATACCTGCTCAATCGATGCCCAACCAAGGCCCTGCATCAATCCACTCCATATAAAACACTTCATCAACGCAAACCGAGTGTAGCTCACATGCACACGTTTGGCTGCGTTGCATATGCGCACAAAGTCAGAGACAAGAAAGATAAGTTGGATGAATCCAGTATCAAATGTGTGCTCGTCGGCTACAGTGAGCAAAGCAAAGCCTTCCGCCTCATTGATCCATCTACTAACAAACTTATTATATCTCGTGATATTACTTTTGATGAAGCAGGCACTTGGTCTTGGGGCTCAGAACTTCCTCCATCATAATCTCCGATGGTGCCGATTGAGATGAGTACCAGTCTCAACTCCCTCCCTGCACCATCTTCCTCAAGTCAGGAAAGCTATGCCCCTGACTCTGATTTTGAGTCATCATCGCCCCTCAAAATCAGATCAATTGAAGACATATACCAAAGAGCCGAGTACGCTCTCTGCTCATCAACACCCCTCGCTTATGAAGCTGCTGTAAAAGAAGAACACTGGAACATTGCAATGCAAGAAGAATTAGCCGCCATTGAAAAAAAAACCACACCTAGATCCGCATCTCCAGACCTCCTGGTCGAGACATCATCGGGTTAAAATGGGTCTATAAAATAAAACAGAATGAAGAAGGTAGAATACTGAAACATAAAGCTCGACTGGTCCCAAAAGGCTACTCCCAGCGCCCGGGTGAAGACTACAATGAAACGTTTGCGCCAGTTGCAAGAATGACGACAATTTGCCTCCTTCTTGCCATTGCCGCACAACATAACTATCCAATCTACCAACTTGATGTAAAATCCACGTTTCTCAACGGAACCATCCATGAAGAAGTCTATGTAACTCAGCCACCAAGATTTTTGCACAATGGGGGCCGGTGCGAGAAGGTATACTAACTCCATAAGGCCCTGTATGGGCTCAAACAGGCGTCGCGTGCATGACATGACAACATAAACTCCTACTTCATTCAGGAAGGATTCAATCGTAGCTCCAATGAGCCTACCCTCTACATTAAGAAACAGGGTGAAATCAAACTCATCATCTGTCTCTATTTTGACGACTTACTCGTCACTGGGACACACACCGAACACATTCAACATTTTTGGGACAATATGCAAAGGAAGTATGAGATGACTGATCTTGGCCCCCTCCAATTCTTTCCCGGACTCCAGATCAAACACCTTGCGAGCGGTATTTTCATCTCACAACAGCTATATATTACCAACCTCCTTCGCAAATTCCAATTGCAAGACTGCAACCCAGCTATAACACCAACGTCCACTTCCGATAAGCTCATAGCCAAACAGGAAGGGGAGGAAACTACAGACAAAGAGGAATATAGGAGCATCGTTGGCTCACTGATTTACCTCACTCACTCACGACCAGACATTGACTACGCTGTGAACATTGTCGCAAGATTCGTGAGCAACCCAAGCAAAGCCCACCATGCTGCAGTAAAACGTATCCTCTGCTACCTACAAGGAACCAAAAATTTGGGAATTTTCTACAAACACAACCAAATTGATACCCTCATAGGGTATACCGATTCTGACTGGGCCGGTGACCTCTCGGATCGCAAGAGCACCAACGGATTCCTCTTTCTATTTGGATCAAATCCCATTTCATGGAGCTCAAGGAAGCAACAATCGGTGGCGCTCTCAACAACCAAAGCTGAGTACATTGCACTGAACAAAGCCGCCTGTGAAGCTGTATGGCTAAAACGTCTAACCAACGAAATCTATGGTTCTGAAGCAGGAGTAAGAATTCTATGTGATAACCAATCGTCCATTGCTCTCTCAAAAAACCCTGTGTACCACAATAGAAGTAAACACATCGATATTCGATGACACTTCATCAGGGAACTTCTAAAGAAGGAGATCGACATTGTCTACTGCCCAACTGAAGATCAGCTCGCCGACCTCCTTACAAATCCGCTGCCTCGAGAGAGATTTATCGAACTCAGGAAGAAGATCGGCGTCATCAACAACTGCGATTTAGAGGGGGTAAAAGAGATAAAATCTGCACCGTCCAAGACTAATAATTAGAAGTGCTAATTAATGCTAAGCTATTACCATCCATCTTCTCCTCTATCAACTACTTTATTAAAGCTTAGCGGTTAATGTAATCAGCTCTATTTAAAGAGCTCTGTATCACCATTCCTATTATGAAAAATGAAAAGCCGAGTAAAACTCCATTAATATCTAAAACTTGTGTTTCGTTTCTATCAGGAGCATGCTGGCGGTGAAAGAAGGTTTGCGCCCGCCGGCGAGAAGAAGATTCACTAGAAGGGATTTCCACGTTTCTGGCAAAAATGAAGGGAATCTATTTGCAGATTTAAGGGTTTAAAGTTTCCTGTAATACATCTAATGGTTTAGACTTTTTTGATTAAATGAAAAATATAAAAGGTTTAGATGCTCCAGCAAACAATCTGGATCCTAAACTTGATCCTGATACGTGCAAATAAGAGTATATGTACTGTACGTGCTAATAGGGAAAATGAAGGGAACCAATTTTGAGTGCTGAGAGTTGAATTGTAGTGCGGATATCACTGCCTTAAAATTATGTATAACTACTTTTCGCATTAATTGATTAATAATTTTCTTATTTTAAACTTGCATTAATTAATTGAAATGGGCAAAGCACCGTGCCTCTCACATTAATTGATTAATTGTCGCCCGCCGAATGATGCCGCCCTCCGAATGTTGTCGCCCTCTGAATGATGTCGCCTGCTCAATTATTGAAACAAGAAATCAGTCTATGTGGAGTTCGGGGTCCCAAAAGGAGGTAACTTGCACCAACTTCTCCCAAGCGAGAGCACTTGGCCGGTCTAGCAAAACTAAGGAATAGACCATGGGCTGCAGCGCGGAGGTCTCACCACACACCCAAAAGATCTTAGAGAGTTCCCCATCCTTAGCAAATGCTGAGCTAGGCACCTTGGGGAAGAAGAAAACCTGAATCTCCTCCTTTTCCAAGGTACCTTAAGGGTCTATATATAGTTTTTCGAGTCTGGTCAGCTGATAGCGGAATTCCGCCTTCCAGCTTCACTAAATGCACCCCAAAGTGGTCTGCCAACATCCAAACTCCGATGTTTGTAGGGGCTATTAGTAGGCCAAATGGGCATCATGGGGGTGGCGAGTGTTTGGTGAAGCGAGCACTCGCCACTCACCGGGAGCTGATCTCGCCCTAAGGGGGTCTGCACTCGCCCTTGGAGGGCAGAACTTGCCTCTAGGGGTCTGGACTCGCCCCGGGGTAGCCTGCACTCACCCCTGGAGGGCTGAACTCGCCTCTAAGGGTATGGTCTCGCCCCTCTAGGTAGCCTGCACTAGCCCTTGGAGGGATAAACTCGCCTCTAGGGGTCTGTTCTCGCCCCTAGGTAATCTGTACTCTCCCCTAGAGGGCTGAACTCGCCTTTGGGGGTCTGGTCTCGCCCCTGGGTAGCTTGCACTCACCCCTGGAGGGTTGAACTCGCCTCTGGGGGTCTGTTCTCGCCCCTGGGTAAGTAAGGTCCTCTAGGCCCTCCTCGGTAGTCTTTGGTCTCGACGAATTACGGGTTATACACCAATATTTCCCGCCCCTACCTAATGTCGCTGCCCCCGCGAAATGTCCCCACCCGCACAGAATGTCGCCTCCCTCGCCGAATCTTTCTACCCCCGCAGAATGTCGCCACTCCCGCCAAATGACACCACCCCTGCCGAATGACGCCTCCCACAACCAATGATGCCGTCTACGACCAATGTTGTCACCCACGACCAATGACATTGCCCACGACCGATGTCATCGTCCACGACCAATGTGCCCCCACGACAAATGTCATCGCATACAAAAATGTCGCCCCTACGGCCAACCGTGACATATCCCAAATGTGATAGTGCACGGGGGGGGGGGGGGGGGGTGCCCTGTGCGACATTATTCCGGTCACGACATTGCCCCGACACCACGACACTCTCAACTGCTTGCAAAACCCCAAGCATTATACTTAGCTCATCGCTCATTTTTGTCGGGTGCACGGGGGTTTGCAAGCGATTGTGAGAACACATATTTTATTGTAGGTAGAAGACTATTCCTTTATGAGAGCAATTTTTTTTTTAAAAAAAGGACAAAACATAAAATAAAAAATAAAAAATGACTAATAAAAAGGGCAAATTGGAAACTGAATGTTTAATCAAATGAGGTATTTGCGAGTACCTCTCAGGGCTTTTAATTGTCAATCTAGTACGTCCATCCTAAATGAATGGGCTTGGGCTGACTAGAGTCCTTTCCTTAAATAAAAGTTACAACTACGCCCAAAATATGCAGCAATATTTGGAAGTCGGGCATCAACTTTTAACGCCCTCCTAGCCGGTGGAGCTAGATATGACATTATGAAGACAAACGCGAGCGAAAGTTTCAATGGAGTACTTAAACGAGCGAGAGGGTTACCCATATAAGCATTAGTATCAACGATATTTTATCACTGTATTGCATTATTTCTGAAAAGAGGTGAAGATGCACTCAAATGAGAAAATGATGCAGTGTCCAGATTTGTGCCTAAAGTAATGACAATGTTAGGTAACCGAGAAACAACTATAAGGAATTTATGTAGGCTAGTTCAGATAAATCACATTGAATTTTCATGCTATGATGATAAAAATATTGCACATCGTGTATTGCTCGCTGATGATCAAAGCTCCTGTAGTTGTCATAGTCTGGTCTTATATCATGTCTCTTATGCTCATATGACTGCATCTAGGGGTGCAAACGAGTCGAGCTCAAGTCGAGCTTGGAAAAATTTCCAAGCTCGAGCTTTTCGTTTCGAGCTCGAGCTCGAGCTCAAGGCCAACTTATCGAGCTCGAGCTCAAGTTTCGAGCTCGCGAGCTCGAGCTCGAGCTGCTCGCGAGCTTTTTAGCTCATGAGCTTTATTTTCATATTTTTTTAAATTATTTTTTTTTACTTTTTTTTAAAAAATGTATAAATAAAAAGCTCGCGAGCCGGCTCGCGAGCTCATGAACAACATTAGATGAGTTCGAGCTCGACTCGTAATCGAGCTCGAGCTCGAGCTCGACAGGCTCGAGCTCGAGTCGAGCTTTTTTCGAGCCGGCTCAACTCAACTTACACCCCTAACTGCATCACTTGCATCTATATGTTGTTCACATGAGCAAGTGATATCGGACTTTTATACAATATCTAGTTACAAAAATACGTACTGTGGAAGTTTTCATGGTATTCCAGATATTACAGGGTGACAACCAATAGACGCAACACGAGGTATTTTTGAGCTCCAACCACCCACTCTAATACGAAAGACTGGACACCCTTAAACTCATCGACATCATAATACAATAGATGAGCACATTGATCTCAGTAATAAAAGATGTGATATTTGTAAGGAATTGAGACACAATCGATTAAAATGTCCCAAAAATCCAGAAATCGAATGTAAGAATTTATTTGTTTATAAAATTTTATTACATTTCGTGTACAAATCATCTAATGAAAAATATTTAATAATGTTTGCTTTTAATTTTTTCAGGCGTTATGGAGGAATGCAATTGCTGTAGTAAGGAATGAATGCACTAGTTGTTAACATCTGTTGTTTTGAGAATGCACTAGCTATTTCTTTAGTTTAATTGGAGAATATTTATGAGAATACTTATTTTGAGAATGTTTATGGGAATACTTATTTTGAGAATGTTTATGAGAATGCTTATTTTGAGAATGTGTACGAGAATGTTATTTCTTTCGTGTTTTGAGAATGTTTATCAAGACATTTGATTTTAATTGTTGCGGAATGTTTGATTTAAGCCTTATTAAATTCTTTAAAAGCCTTAAACACCTGATAACTACTAATCTTGCCAGCAAAATCAATAGGGAAGGGGCTAGAGTCGGAAAGGTTATCAAAACAGAGCTATAGTTATACTTTAGGTTTATTTTGAGACCACTATGAAAATTTGTTAAGCCTTATTAAATTTTCAAAATCCCGGTAAAATTAGTGAAAGAGGGCTAGAGTGGGAAGGGTTATGAAAACATGGCTATAATTATACTTTAGATTTATTTTGAGGCTATTATGAAAATTTGACTATGACAGGGTAGGCTAACGTGGTAACTCATTAGATAGTTCTTGTACATTATCTTTTGAGTTTTTCTTTTAAATTTGCCCTCCGGCCTCCTCCGACAAGCTACGTTGTAAGATGCTTTTTTGACGGCTGAAGATGCCAATGACTGACAATGCGATGATGTGAGTGTGTCGCAATCCGCTTGTTGAGGCCAACTAAAGGCTACGAAAGATTGGTCTAAACTAAATCATCTTAGCTCGAGGAGCGGTTGAGCACTCAAACAGTCAATTTATAATGAAACGAATGAGACGGTTGGCAAGTCAGTTTTTTTAACGTGAAAAAACTCTGAAAATGAGTGGAAAATCACGTGATCGGATCGGTGCCAACCAGACTTCCACCATTTTTTTTGTGTTGTTATGGGGCTGTGCAGAGAACTTGAGGACGACAGACCTCCTCTCATTATAATTGTTGGGGAAGAGAGAGAAGGGCTCTGAGGGTTATAGGCCACTGCTCGCGGAGCTATATATTTCTTCTTGCGTAGAGGGGACTGTTGTGCTCTGTGCGCTATGGAATCTTTGGTTGCTAGCTCGGAGGCTGGAGGGCCGCGTTTCGCGCGTCTTGGTGTCTGCGATTTGTCTCCTATTACGCGTGGGTGGGGGGGGGGGGGTGGAGCGGTGGACTTGCTGTTGACTGGAGAGCATACTGCTGAGAGGAGGGCGCAATGTGGGCGGAGCATGTTTGGTGCGTAGGAAAGTGGGTGCAAGGTGGAAAGTGCGCATGGCGAAACGTACGCATGGCAAAATGTGTGTATGGGCGCTCGAAGGAGATCGAAGATCTTCAAGGGGGTCTTCAAAGACGCTCGTAGATCCTAGAAGATTTCTTCGTAGGCGCAAGGAGACCTTCAAGACATTCCTTGAGGATTTCTCTCGTCCGTGGAAAGAGAAGCGGGAGGAGAAAATGTTGGTCGTATTTATATCTTATGAGAGTGATTGTGATGGTTATATGGTCATCCACGTACCATAATCATTTATGTGTTCTGCACACACAACTTATTATACGTATTTCCATGAGATTTATTATACGCACAAATCATTAAATTTTGTTATGTACACTCCCTCATAGTGTGGTTATGCGAGGTGGTTACGCGGTGATCGGACGACAGTGATCAAGTGACTGCGATCTAACGGTGGAGAAACGTCCGGTGGACGAGGGACCAATCAGAGGAGAATCGGTCAGCGGCGGCAAATGGGCCGACCAATGACAAACTTCAGGCTGCCCGACGCCTATCGGGGGATGGCCCGCCTGGTGGTCGGCCACCCTCCCCCGAGAGGGGGGAGGGGAGGGTTGGCGAGGGCCGGCCGACCGAGGTTCCGACCGGGGACGAGGCTGCGGTGGTTGGCCGGGCGGTCGACTACGACGTCTCTCGGCCGCGGCGTGCCCAGCCATTCGTCCCCACGGTGCCGGACGGTGGCCGACCATGGGGGCTCGCGACCATGCGTCGTGCGACCGATGGACCATGTGGCGCGTCAGCAGCCGATTGGGTGGCCGGCCACTAAGTTAGTGGGAAGGAAGGGATTCGGGCTATTCGTAGCCCAGAATCCTTATAAATTAAGGGTGCCCACATCACCCCTATTAGTGAAATTTTTTTGGGTACGCGTAACGTACCTACTCTTTTGTGCGATAACAAATAGCTTGCAAATCGCGGGACCCACCTTTTCTTGCATTTCGAAACGACGCTCCCCCTTTCCCCCTTCTCCCTCGTCCCTGTCAAAAAAGTGAAGTTTTACGTGACCTTGCAAATTTTGACGGTGGTGGAGAGCAACGCTTGCAGGTGAAAATCCTCCTCGGGGTAAAAGGTACATTTCCTCCTCCCCATTCTGATTCCACGTTTGCAGGCGTTTGTTAGGATAACTCTTCAATAGTCGCTTATTAACAAAATCAGTACCCTAATACAAAAATATCGTACAACTTTTTAGATCTTCTTCTTTCTACTATATTTTAAAGTTTTTAGATCGTCTCCTTTAACAAAATACAACCCTATTCTGTTGAAATGTGAACCGGCGGTCCAGCCAGAGAAACGGCTCATCAATGCTCAGGCCCTTTGGAACTGTACAACAATGGCGGAAGACGAAGAGAAGCCAGATTTAACTGCAGGAGCATTGAAGAATTAGTTAGGAGATGAACTAATTAATGAATGTATTAGCTTCTATATATATGTCTACAACATATCTGAATGGTGTACTAATCATCTTTGCAATTTCAATCAATGAATGAATGAAGCTTTCCCTTCCACTGTTCATCTTCTTCCCGTGGAACCATAAAATGTTTTTCTTCACTTTTATCTAACAGTGGTATCAGAGCCTTGCGAGGTATCTGAACTTTGTACCTTTTATTGATCAAATGGCCTCATCATCTACCACTCTACCTTCGTTTCCTCATGCTGCCGCTCCCATATTCAATGGAGACCTGTATGATCAGTGGGCAATCAAAATGGAGACGCTGTTCGAGTTCCAGGTCCTCTGGGAAATCGTCAGTCTCGGGCCTCAGTACTCTGAGAAGGCAGCAGCTGGTGAATCAGCACAAATGACCAAGGGAGACAAAACAAAGAACTCCCTGGCATTGTTGATCATCCAGCAAGCCGTTTCTTCTTCCATTTTCCCACGAATCATGAACACTAAAATTGCGAAGGATGCTTGGGACATCCTAAAGGAAATCTATCAAGTAGATAAGAAAGTTATCCATATTCGTCGACAGAATCTGCGTCGACAGTTTGACGATATAAACATGAAGGAGAATGAGGTGATATTCGATTACCTGTCTCGTATTACTTCTATCACCAACCAGTTGAGCACTCTTGGAGCCCCAATACCAGATCAAGAAATTGTTCTCAAGATCCTCCGAAGCCTTCCCAGATCATATGAACAGGCTGCAGCGGCGATCGAGGAAAGCAATGACCTTGACACTCTTTCTGTGGGTGTGTTGGTCGGAAAGATACAATCACATGAAGAAAGATTCAAGCGCCATTCATCTCCCTTGGATCATGCCCTCCAAGTGAAAATGCAGCTTGGCCGGGGCAACCAAGGAGGTAAATTTATTAAACAAAAGCAAGGTCCGAGAAATACCCAAACAAATCAAAATATGTGGCACAACAAAAATAAAGCACCTGAAACTACAGCAAGCACAGGAAATTTGTTCTGTGTGCTGTGCAAGAAAACAAATCATGATGCAGCAAAATGCTATCACAGGTGCAGACGCTGCAAGAAGCCTACTCACTTCGACAGAGACTGCTGGTTCAAGGTAAAACAAGAAGCAAAATTCACAGAGGAAGTAGAAGAAGAAAAGATGTTAATGGCTTTCAACCAGGTTTCTGATGAAGTAGAGAGTGGGACTTCCTGGTTCATTGATTCAGGATGTTCATCACATATGACCAATGATAGATCAAATTTCCAGACCTTTGATGACACTTGTAAATCCCTTGTGTTTCTCGGAGATGGAAATACAAATAAGATAGAGGGAAAAGGAACTGTTCTAGCAACATTTCAGAATGGACACAGTGAAGAACTAAAAGGGTGCACTTTGTGCCTAATCTGGCTCAGAATCTCCTTAGTGTGGGGCAGCTGGCCAAGGAGGGTTATCAAATAACTTTCAAGGATTTCAGTTGCTCCATTACAAACAACAAAAACCAAATCATCACATCTGCTGCAATAACCAAGAATAGAGTCTACCCTGTAACTCTAAGTGTCCAAAAGAACACAGCTCTAGCTACTCAAACAGAGCAACATGACATCATTGATACTTGGCACCATCGACTTGGGCACCTGAACTATGATGCCATGAAAACTCTGTTTGAAAACCAACTGGCAACTGGCGTACCTGCTCTTACAATTCCCCAACGCCAGTGTGGTGATTGTGCGTCTGGGAAGTCTCATCGACAGCCCTTCAAAACTACTTTGCATAGATCCCCTCAGGTCCTAGACTTAATTCACATGGACTTATGGGGACCATCAACAGAAGAATCATATGGAGGGAAGAAATACTTCTTGCTGCTCGTCGATGACCATTCCAGGTACATGTGGATCTATTTTCTCTCCTCTAAATCTGAAGTTTTCTCAATTTTCTGTGACTTTAAAAATGAATGGGAAAAGAAACTAGAGAAAAGAATAAAAGCCATTCGCAGTGACAATGGTGGGGAATTTATCACCCATGCATTTGAACACTTTTGCCGGCTTCATGGGATTCATCATGAAAAAACCGTGCCCGGGACACCTCAACAGAATGGGGTTGTCGAGAGGAGAAATAGGACTGTGGTAGAAATGGCAAGGACAATGCTTATACACAAGCAATTGCCCAAGAAATTCCGGGCAGAGGCAGCTAACACTGCCATTCATATTCTGAATCGATCACCAACTAAAGCATTAAAGTCAAGCACTCCATATGAAGTTCTACATCATCACAAACCCACTCTGGAGCATCTACGCACCTTTGGTTGTGTGGCCTATGCGCATCAGATGAGAGAGAAGAGAGATAAGCTTGATCCAACTAGCATACAATGTATATTCCTTGGATACAGCTCAAGCAACAAAGGATACCGGCTGTTTGATCCAAAGGAAGGAAACTTCTTTGTGTCAAGAGATGTAAATTTCTTTGAAGACAGGTCATGGGACTGGGGCTCAGATAAAAGAAGCAATTCAACTACCAATTGTGCACCGGTTAATCTCATCCCACTAATGAGACCCATCCAGGAAACACAAATTGGAGATGAAACAGGATTCATCACAGAACCAAGCTCTCCTCAGCAATCATCAGCGCCCATCAAAATGAGATCACTAGAGGACATTTATGACAATGCACCTCTGGTCATGTTTCACTCTACCCCCTCTACCTTCTGAGAAGCCTCTCAAAACAAGAATTGGAAATTAGCCATGGATGAAGAAATTAGACTTGTCGAGCTAAACAAAACATGGAGCTTGGTACCAAGGCCTCATCATAAGCCTGTAATAGGATTGAAATGGGTATATAAATTAAAAAGCAATGAAGCAGGAGAAGTTGTCAAACACAAGGCACGAATAGTGGCTAAGGGATACAGTCAGCAGCCAGGAAGGGACTTTGAGGAGACCTATGCTCCAGTGGCAAGGATGAGCACAATCCGGCTACTAACTGCAATTGCTGTACATAATGCCTACCCTATTTACCAACTGGATGTTAAATCGGCCTTCCTCAATGGAACATTGGCTGAGGAAGTATACGTCGAACAACCAGAAGGGTATGAGAAAGCAGAAGGAAGAGACATGGTGTATCGGTTGCACAAAGCTCTCTACGGCCTGAAGCAGGCCCCTAGGGCGTGGCATGATAATATTTCTGGCTACCTGTAAGATGAAGGATTCACCACCAGCAAGTATGAGTCCACATTATTCCTAAAGAAGGATGATACAGGCAAGAAAATCTTCATCTCACTATATGTAGACGATCTGATTATCACAGGAGACTCTACCACTCTAATTGAGTCCTTCAGAAGTAAAATAAAGAAGAAGTATGAGATGACAGACATTGGATTAATGAAATATTTCCTGGGCATACAAATCCGTCAACTGCAAGGATCCATGTTCCTCTCACAAGAAGCTTATGTCAGTGAACTACTCTCTAAGTACAAAATGGAGCACTGCAATCCCTGTGTAACCCCAATTTGCAAGGATGAAAAACTGAAGAAGAGGGAGGTTGGAGAAGATGAGACTGATGAGAAGACATATAGAAGTTTGGTTGGCTCACTTATATACCTCACATGTACTCGACCTGATATCGAGCATGCTGTGAATCAGGTGGCCAGATACGTGAGCTCTCCCTCTAAACAGCATTTCAATGCTGCCAAAAGAATACTCCGATACATACAAGGGACTAAGAACTATGGAATTCACTATAAACAGAGCTGTGACCCCACTCTGTCGGGATATTGTGACGCAGATTGGGGAGGATCTCTGGATGATAGAAGAAGCACGACAGGGTACGTATTTTACTACGGCGAGTCCCCAATTTCCTGGAAATCTCGCAAACAACCCTCTGTTGCCTTGTCAACCACGGAGGCAGAATATATGTCAATCAACTCCGCTGTCTGTGAGGGGATTTGGCTGCAGAGGCTTATATGCGAGCTCCTGGAAGAAGAGAAGAAGGAGTTTACCATCTATTGTGACAATGCATCTGCAATCGCTATTTCTAACAACCCTGTCCTGCACAATAGAAGTAAACACATTGATATCCGTTTTCATTTCATCCGAGAGCAGATCGAGAAGAAAGAAGTAAGACTGATCCACTGCCCATCAGAAGCGCAGCGCGCTGATGCTCTTACCAAACCGTTGGGAAGAACACAATTCTTAAACATGCGACTTAACCTAAAAGTTGAACCACCTCCGGTTCAAGGGAGGGTGTTGAAATGTGAACCGGCGGTCCAGCCAGAGAAACGGCTCATCAATGCTCAGGCCCTTTGGAACTGTACAACAATGGCGGAAGACGAAGAGAAGCCAGATTTAACTGCAGGAGCATTGAAGAATTAGTTAGGAGATGAACTAATTAATGAATGTATTAGCTTCTATATATATGTCTACAACATATCTGAATGGTGTACTAATCATCTTTGCAATTTCAATCAATGAATGAATGAAGCTTTCCCTTCCACTGTTCATCTTCTTCCCGTGGAACCATAAAATGTTTTTCTTCACTTTTATCTAACATATTCTTTCCGTATATTCCCGTATTGATGCTATTACTATAATATTGGATGCACTACAAATACTGTCGTAACTTGATTTCATAGAGCCGTACTCCGCTTGCATCCAGTCACTGATATAATATGGCTTTTTGGCACTTTGCACCCCCTAAATACCGGATTTTGGCACTTTGCACCCCCAAAGTTCAAAATTGGCAGATTGCACCCCCGAATTCATAAAATCTGGCACTTTGCACCCCCATGGAGGGTATTTATGTACTTTCACGTTATTAAAATTAGGATTTAGGGTTTTTATTTCTCCTGACTTCACTCTCCGCAGTCCGCTCCTTTACTCTCCACTCAGCCCTCGACGCAGAAGCCACGGATTGTCGACGATGAACAAGAAGCCCCCCACTGCCGTCGACATTGACGCCGAAGCACCGCCTGGAAGCGATCTCTGGTGCGGTCGACGAAGAAGCCCCCCTCTGTCGACGACGACGAAGACGCAACTCTCTGCAGTCGACCTTCACGCCGAATCAAATGTTATCACCACTTAATAACGAATTACCTTTACAATTTTCATGAATTTGGCACAAAATTTGGCTTTTTCATTAACCATCATTGGTAGATTATTTAATATGGGCGAGCCATTATTGAGTCTAATGATCAGCTTATTTTCCTTTGGATGTGAAAATGATCAAATCATATACCTGGTGAAAAAAAAGCAAGGTTTAATTTCACATATAAGGGTCTGTTTGTTTTAGCTCTGGCGGATTGAAAAGCTGCTGTCCAGATAGAGCTGTTTTAAAATAGATCTCTGGGGAGCTGTTTTGAAAAGCTGCTGTCTGTTTGGTTGTTATTTGCAGAACTGCTCTTTGAAAAGCTGCAGACTGTTTGGATGCGCAAATTTTGGCTGTTTGGAGAAACAACTTTTGGAAGCTGTTTTTTTAAAAACTTAAAAATTTCAAAATAACAGATAACATTAGTCTTTTATTACATAGTTCTAGAAAGTAGGATAAATATTCTTCCAACATGCAGCGACTCTTGAGAACATCCAATCCAGTAGCATCATATATTTCGCCTTCCGATCATCTGCGCGCATTATATATTTCTTCGGCAATGATATCTCGTACTGTAGACATATGTTCTGCTCCAGCAGCATCATACATATCGCCTTCAATATCATTCTCTGCCGCAGGGTGTGCATCCTCTGAGGGAATGAAAGAAGACTCATCAGCATCACAAGCATTAAACTCAGGGTCCCATCGAGATGGATGTCTCCGAATGAAGTTATGTAAGGCCATTGTTGCAAGGACAATGGAGCGTTGTTTCTTGAAGGTGTACTGCGGCATTTTGCTTAAAATGTGCCATTTTTTTTCCACACTCCAAACGTTCGCTCGATAACTCCACGAAGAGATGAGTGCGCCTTATTGAAATGTTCGTGCCTGCCTTGAACAGGCCGACTCCCACGGACAAAGTCTGATAAGTGATACCTTGTTTCTGGGTACGGCTTCAAATAACCCGTCTTTAACGGGTATCCAGCATCTACCAAATAATATTTACCTGCAATTATTTGCTCTGTTAAACCGGTAAACATTATCAAATAAGGGCTAATTGACTGAATGTAAACATATTGATTAGTATACCTTGTGGCGGATGCGGAAACTGTAATCTATCGTCCGACAAAGCACGCGCGAAGATGCGACTATCATGAGCAGCTCCCTCCCATCCAGCAAGAGCAAATGTAAAACACATGTTAAAATCACATACTGCCATTACATTTTGTGTCGTCGTGCCATGACGTCCTATGTATCGTACTTGATCTTCAACGGGTATCCTCGCATCAACATGTGTACCGTCAATGGCACCCACACAATCCTTGAAAAATGGCATGTAACGAGAATCATACCGTATCTCAGCGGGAATATCTCTGAACTGACGGTCAATAGGCTTTATAACATCAATCGAGAGTAACAGAAGCGATCTAATCCCTTTTGAAAAATATCTACTTATTGTTTCAGTTGAGTGCTGGAACCGTTCTTTCGTTAATCTAAAAGAACCTCGTTGTGCTAAGATATACAAGGTGATCCCTAGTATTTCTCTTGAGGACGTCCGCCTTGATCCTTGAAGCTCGTGATCTACCTCCAGCTTGTGAAGTAAATCTGTGAAAATCCGTTTAGACATTCGAAATGCATCATGAATTCTGTCCGGATGTCCTTCTAGTAATTCACTGATCCATTTTGCCCCCGTTTGATTAGATGTCATGCATGGGCGTCTGTCTCGGACATGATAATTCAGCCTCTCGATCGATGACATGACCACACGACAATACTCTATATATTGTGTCCGCTCCGGTGAAAGACTAGTTGAATCACCAGAATCTTCAGATGAGTCATGATCTTCCATTACTAGTCACTGCATTTAATGAATAACAGCACGTCAAATCATCTATCATGATATACAATATCTAAAAGGTACATAGAAAACAGTAAGCAGAAACATCAAAACATATTGTCATGTCGATATACAAAGCAACAGCACAAAAAACAGTAAGCTGATACATCATGCAGAGATCACATCAAAACAATCAGCAGATACATCATGTGTTTTAAAAGCAAAACAGACAAGACATAAAAAAGATCAAAGTCAGCTCGTGTCACTGAGCCCTCTTCTCGTATGCCTTCGTAATCCACCAAACCCTCATATCTTCTGGGATACTCATGAAGATCTCCCTAGTGGTCTTGTCCCTGATGTGCTCGAGTGCAAAGTAATATAGATCCAGGTTTTTAATCAGCTCTGGGCTGCTGGAAATCAACTCCACCACCTCTTTGATCGTGACAACTGGTGGAGGCTTCAATGCTACCGTGGACTGATGTAACTCTGACATCAAAGACAATGCCAGTCCTTTGTTCTTTCCAATCCTCCTTCTTTTACTCGCCGAGGATGACGCATTTCCAGGTGTTGAACCTCCCCCTAACTCTTCTGGTCCACCTTGATTGGTCTCTATGTTATCAGCCACATCATCGTCTTCCAACTGGATCCTTCCCACATCCGGTGGCAAACTACCAATTGAAGGAGCCCATGAGTCTTCTCCAGTTGCGACTACCTGACTGAACATAATATTCAATTTCTCCTCCAAGTCAGGTGCAATACCGCCGCATCGAAATTTTTTCACACCTGGGAAAACCTGGTGCAATAAATATATCAATATTAATACCTCAACAATTATAAAGAAATATATCAATATTACTGCAACAGAACATGTTTTCGTGCATACCTTAACCTTCTCTGTCCACCATTCTTCTGATGCAGCAATAGTCCTCTTCTCTGGATCCCAGCCTAATCCAGTCTCACCATGTTTCAATTCCTTCCATAACTTCCAATCCTTCTTCAAATGATCCCATTTATTTTTCATCTGCATCCGATCGTAGTTTTTGCCTGTTCTTTCTTTAAACCCTGCAATCAAATTTTTCCATCCTTCTTTGCTAAAGTGGGTGGTTGGCCGATTCCCCAACCCAATCTCTTTTATACAGAGATCACAAAATAACATCACTTCGCTTGACTCCCAACTTGCTATAATTCCTCCTTTCTTTGGTACTACCATTGTGCTATTAACTAATAAAATTAAAATACAAATTAATAATATATTCACAAACACAATTCACATACAATTCACATACACCCAACACACACATTCACATACACTCACATACACACTCACACACACAATTCACATACACCCAACACACACATTCACATACACTCACATACACACTCACACACACAATTCACATACACCCAACACACACATTCACATACACTCACATACACACTCACACACACAATTCACATACACCCAACACACACATTCACATACACACTCACACCCAACACACACATTCACATACACTCACATACACACTCACACACACAATTCACAAACACCCAACACACACATTCATACCAAAACATACACATTCATACCAAAACATACACATTCACAATTCACAAACACACTCACACACACAATTCACATACACCCAACACACACATTCACATACACTCACATACACACTCACACACACAATTCACATACACCCAACACACACATTCACATACACTCACATACACACTCACACACACAATTCACATACACCCAACACATTCACATTCACATACACACTCACACACACAATTCACACACACATTCACATACAACCCAACACACACACATTCACATTCACATACACACTCACACACAATTCACACACACATTCACATACACACTCACACACACAATTCACACACACATTCACATACAACCCAACACACACACATTCACATTCACATACACACTCACACACAATTCACACACACATTCACATACAACCCAACACACACACATTCACATTCATACCAACACACACACATTCACATACACTCACATACACATTCACATACACCCAACACACACATTCACATACACACTCACACACACATGTTTCACACACACATTCACATACAACCAACACACACACATTCACATTCATACCAACACACACACATTCACATACACTCACATACACACTCACACACACAATTCACATACACCCAACACACACACATTCACATACACACTCACACAATTCACACACACATTCACATACACAATTTACATACACCCAACACACACACATTCACATACACACTCAAACACACAATTCACACACACACACATTCACACTCAACCACATTCACATACACATTCAAACACATTCACACACACACACACACACACACACATTCACATACACACACATTCACATACACATTCACATACACACACACACACACACACACATTCAAACACATTCACATACACATTCACATACACACACACACACACATTCAAACACATTCAAACCAACACATACACACACACACATCAAAACACATTCACATACAAACACACTCACACCCATAACACAAGCACAACTACTCAAAATTTATAGCACATACACAAAAAAAAAACATATACCTGAGAAATCTGGAGGCTGGAGTTGCAGATCCGGAGGAGGAGGAGAAATCTGTGCTAGGGCTGGAGTTGCAGATCCGGAGGAGGAGGAGAAATCTGGACTCGGCTGCTAGGGTTGGAGTTGCAGAACACCCGATGGATGAAGGCTAGGGTTGGAGAAGAGCGTTGCGGAGGTAGGGCTGCCCGCCGGTCGCCGTTCGGCTGTGATGTCGCCGATCGCCGTTCGGCTGGATGAAGGCTAGGGCTGGTCGCCGGTCGCCGTTCGGCGGGATGTCGCGCAGCGGGATGTCGCACTGCGGGAAGGAGAAGACGATGCCGTTCGGGATCGGGAAGTCCCACTGCAGGAAGATCTCCGGTCGCCGGTGCACGGCGCGGTTTCGTCGTCGCCCTGCGGGAACGGGATCGGGGAGGAAAAGAATCGCAAATGCGATTTTTCTGGAGCACGGCTTTCAAGCGCTGAACGCAGGGGGGGAGCAGCTGTGGGAGAAGTGCTCTGGGAGCAGGTTTTTTAAGGAGCGCTTTTTAAAAAAAGCTGTCCCAAACAGACAAATAACAGCTCTGGCGGCTGGAAAAGCGCTTCTCCAACCGCCAGAGCTAAAACAAACAGACCCTAAGTGCAGAGTCAAAGGATGAAAATATGATGCATGACACAGACAAGAGCATGTGATATGTATATGTAAATATGAATATGAATATGAATATATAATATATGAATCTATGAATACATATGATATTAGGCCAGATATGATTTTTTCTTATAAAATAACAATTAAAAAAAAAGAATTACGGTGTGCAAATAGCTAAAAAAAGAAGTCCGGGGTGCAAAGCGCCAAAATGGCTTTTTGGAGAGGAGCCGGACCTAAATACCCCTGAAAAATCAGCCATGGGGTGCAAAGTGCCAGATTTTATGAATTCGGGGGTGCAATCTGCCAATTTTGAACTTTGGGGGTGCAAAGTGCCAAAATCTGGTATTTAGGGGTGCAATGTGCCAAAATTGTTTGTTTTATGGTATTGAAGTTGTATATCTCTACTATATATATAGGAATATGCATATCTTCAAAAGCACACCATACTTTCCCTCACAACCGTTTGATCAACAAGTCTCTTTAATTTCATCCGTAAGATGAAGAGATTGAAACAAAGTTTGAGGAGAGAGAAAGAGAGAAGACAAAAGAATAATGATAGGTCTTTTAAACCTATGAAAGAAAGTGGGAAAGAGAGAGAGAGGGGGTGGGGGGAGGGACAATCGGGAGAGAGAAATAAAGAAATAAAAAGAGAGGGTGAAAGTGGGCAGGAGAAAGAAAGAGAGAGGGGGAGGAAGTAGAGATGGGGCCCACAGTAATAATATAAAAACTAGAAAGAGAAAGAGAGAGGGAGAGGGTGGAGGGAGGGACAGCGGAGAGAGAGAGAAATAAAGAGAGAGGGAGAACGTGGGAAGGAGAGAGAGAGCTGGGGAGGAAGTAGAGATGGGGCCCACTGTAATGATGTAAAAAGAGAGAGAAAAAGAGAGAGGTAGGGTAAGCAGCCTCTTTAATGAAGAAAGAGAGGGAAAGAGAGGGAGAAAATGCGGTGATGGCGTTTCCCTTGAGGTTTTGCATGAGTAGGAGAGAGGGGAAAGAGAGCGAAGAGAGGGGGAGAGAGGCATGTGGGGGAAGAGAAGGGGGGAGAGAGAAATATTAAAAACTATTAATTTGAATGGTGTCATTAAGCATATGCTTAAGAACAACAATTAAAAAAAACAAAGATATATTACATTAATATTTATAAATAGCTCAACGTGCTTGCGAATGCTGTCGCAACCCGCTTAGTTGCAGGCGAAGCACGCCGGGGGGCGGGCGAAGCCCGCTTGAATGCCAAGCGGGCGAAGCCCGCTTGATTGCGGGCGAAGCCCGCTTGATTGCGGGCGAAGCCCGCTTGATTGCGGGCGAAGCCCGCAGCGACGCATCAAGAACGGGCGGAGCCCGTTCGAAGATGCTAGTATATATATATATATATATATATATATATATATATATATATATATATATATATATATACTATATTAAAAAAAAATTTGAACTCTGCAAATAGGCTGAGTTCGAAATTATGGGAAAAAATAATGGCCGTCTGATCTCTTCCACTATATCAGCAGCCGTCTGATCAAACCAACCCTCTCTCTCGACATTTTACTAGGGCTCCTAAACATACTACTAAGGTCCTAAACCTATGTGAAATTACGATTGTACCCCTATAAGACATAAAGCTAAAAAAAGACCACACAATCAGGACTGTCAGGCCGCAATTCGGCTAGCAAGCCCGCTAGCCTGCCAGCAAACCTTATTTCAAACATTAATTGCGGAAATAACAATATATACCCGAAATTCCTAATTGAACGGGCGGTGTGAGACTGAAAAGAAGGTTTGGCGACGACAAACATGCGGTGCAGACATACGGGCAAGACTTTTTGGGGGTCAGTATGGACTCAAAACAAAAAGTGATCAACATGAAAGTTGTAGATCTCGGCGAGACGAACAACTTTCATGTTGATCACCTTTTGTTTTGGAGCCGTCTTGGCTTTCGATTTGGTCCTCAAAATCGGGGCGGCGAGAGGCTTTACTGTTGCACTCTCGCCACCCATGATTTCAAGGCTCAAATCGAAAGCCAAGACGGCTTCAAATAAAAAAATGATCAACATGAAAGTTGTTCGACTCGCTGAGATCTATAACTTTCATATTGATCACTTTTTGATTTGAAACCTCCTTGTTAATTATTATATTAACTAGATCTCCTGAATTATGCAGAATAATACTAAACTGAAATAACTGAATGACAGATTCTGTTCTTTTCTGTTTGGTCACATGAAATATCGTGGCTCCATTTGGTGCGGCGGTGACTGTCGTTTGTGAACTCCCGACCTCACTAAAGAAACTTTATTCGCTTTTACGTTCAAAATAAGTTTTCCGTTGTGTTTGGCGGGCGGTGTTTTTATACGAACTTGTCGAGCAAAAACGCCCCGCCAAACGACACCTAATTAGTCAAACTGTCGGCCATAATTAAAATTAATTTCTTCATCGTCCTTGAGAATGACATTTTAACCACCGGACATTAAGCACGTATCTTGTTGGTTAAAGGACCCTTTTTAAGGGGTAGTCTGGTCTTTTCATAGGTTAGGCGGCCAGTTTGGTGCAAAATCCAGACTCATGAGTCATGCATAACTCCTTTATCTTCTATACTTTAAGAGCGTTATCACGGTATTGGTTATGTCCTCATATTCTTTCGTAGGTGACACGTCACCTCTCGAGAGCTGTTTGGTAATTAGCTGAAATCAACTAAGGGTCTGTTTGGGACAGCTCTGGCGGATTGAAAAGCTGCTGTCCAGATAGAGCTGTTTTAAAATAGATCTCTGGGGAGCAGTTTTGAAAAGCTGCAGACTGTTTGGGTGTTCTGTGCAGAAGTGCGCTCGGAATCGCCGGAGGAAGGACGTCGGGGGCTTGGAATTGCCGGAGGAAAGCCGTCCGGGGCTCGAAATCGCCGGAGGAAGGCCGTCCGGCCTCTGAGCATGTTCCAACTGAAGAAACCATTAGATTTCCAAAACATGTGAGAGAGAAAGCTATTTTGCGGGAGCAGAAGCTGGGGAGGGAGAGATTTCTGAAAAGCTGCAAAACAGCTCCAGATTTTTGAAAAGCTCTTCACAGGGAACTGTCCCAAACAGACTGAAAGCAGCTCTGGCGGTTGGAATAGAGATTTTCCAACCGCCAGAGCTGCCCCAAACAGACCCTAAACCGTTATTTAAACTGATTTGTCTGTAGCCTTTAACTAAGGCTGCGTTTGGCGCGAGTTATCACAGTTTATTTGCTCCAGTGAGATTAAACAAAATCGTCCATGTATGTTTGGTATGACAAATATTACTACCGTTACTAAATAAATAAACTAGTTTGAGGCATACGATTTTGGTATGACAATGACATTTTTGTCCAACCTCGCCTGAGCAAATAAGTCGCGATAAGCTGCGTCAAATGCAGACTAAATTTAGGGCGCTGATATTAGAACCACACTTTTGGCTATTCACACTCAAAATTTGAGTTTATTGGACTTTTAGAATTCCTATTAGCAAGCACTTCACAAAAATTATTTCTTATTCGCACTCGCCCCTCTCGTGCTTCCGCCTCTCCTCCAAACCGTGATTCCGTCGACGACCCTTCCTCCTCTCTTTTCGTCCAGCCTGAAAGGCTTCAAATCCAGCAAGTGCTCCTCCTCCATTTCCTGATCGGCGTTCTTTATCCCGACACTTTCTCCTCCATTATTTGGCAGTTATCTTTTCCACATCCGGCGATCTCCCTTTCTATTGGCCGTGGTGCTCCTCTATTCCGCGATTTTCAAGCGCTCATTCCTCCTCTAGGCGTTGGTGCTCTGCTCCTCCCTTTTTTCAATTTTTGAGTGCGGAAAACTTTCTTGCTTGCGGATGGCCAATTTTAAAAAAACAATAATTGCGGATAGCCAAAAGTACTAATAGTCAAAACATCGGGTGCTAATATCAGTGCCCCTAAATTTATAGTCAATTTTTGGAAATTTAAATTATTTTTTTATTTAAATTAATTTGAGGGAGAAGAAAAGGAAAAAAAAGGAAAAGTTGCTAAGAAGCTCACTTTAATCAATCGACAGGGGTTGGTCGGATTTCATTTCATCGCTGTAAATTCGGTGTAGCTTAGTTCAAACTGAACACTCATGATCTTAGGCTTCGTTTGACGTGACATTTTTTCTCTCCGATGAGTATGAACAAAAACGCTACCGCCGTAGAATGTATGTTTGAGATGACAACGGTTATGACTGCATGCAGTCAAGAAAAGGAAACTATTTTTGAACATGAAAGTGAATGAAATTTCTTAAATGAGGTCGGACGTTTATGAACAATGTGGTTCGTAAACATAACATTCAGGATCATGCATTATTGCCTTAATTGCCAAACGGAGCCTTAGAATGAGATTTTATTATTGTTTTTTTTAATGACTCCCACTATGTTTTAGTACATAAATATTTAGGCTCCCCATGCAAACGGTCGTAAATGCATGTGTTAAATCGTCATTCGTTAAGAATCACCTAACAAACATCACCCGTTTGAACATAAATGTGGATGAAGTTCCTTAGACATGCATTAACGAATGACAATTTAACCCCCATGATCCTGCCCGCCGCCACCATGCCAGACAGAGCCTTAATATGTATACGGCTTTTGTCCGATAATTGTTGGGTTGTTATAAAATTTTGGTACCCGAATGCTTCGGGCGGGATCCGGATATAACCGGGGTTGAGCAACGCATTGATTTGCATTCTAATATTTTAGAAAAGTCACTGGATATTTCTCCTTCAATGAACCATAATAATGGTGCATGGGATTTATAACTACTTGCGCTGCATTTGGCGCAGCTTATCACAGTTTATTCGTCTAATCTCATCGGAACAAATAAATCGCATCAAACGCAGCCTTAGGGTCATAATTATTTAGGTCTAGTGTGCATAAAAAATATCTGGTCTTGAAAAAGAGCAATGGCGTTTAATATGCATATATGATATATTAAAAAAACATTTATGATTGATTTTTGTAAACTACTTCAAATAGTTCTTATTCTTCGGAAGCTAGCTGGAGTTCTAATAATTCACATGCCGTTAGCTCCAAAGCTGCTACAGCTAGCTCTTGATATCCTCCTTAGCTGTACGTCCTATATATATAATACATTATTTCCTGATATAGTCTTCATTATTTTAATAAAGTTGACAAAAAGTATAGCTAAAAATTAAAAAGTGAGTTAATGGGCCGGGTTTGTGACTCTAGACTCTAGAGAGCATAGAGATGGAAATTGACTTAAAAATAGAGTTAAATGTCACATACATTTGAGTATGTTCATATTTTTTAACAGATCTTTTAATTATATAATATATATGTAAATATATATAAAATATGTCTATAGTTTTAATAAATATTTTTGTGCAAGAAGCAAATTTCAAAGAAAATATATACTAATGTTGTTAATGAGTGGATTTGACATTAATGACTAAGATCTATGCCGTTATTAGATCACTGTCACAGATCTTAAAGCTCTATGATAGCAGGATCAAAAAAGTGCATTTGCAACTAGCTAACCATATGTTTTCCGGGCAACCCCCTATTCTGCTTTTCACAAGTGCCGACAAAGCTTCTCGGGCCGCCTCCGAGATGACAATTTGACTGAGATACACATCTCGGCAACGCATAGTCATTGGCGTAGGCACGCCAGTAGAAGACAAACCCGGTGACAGTGGAGCAGCACTGCAGCACACCTGGACCGTGAGATTGGAAGCTCTGTTTAATCACATAGATCCAGTTATCTGTTTTAGGTTTCGTTTGTATCGGCGTTTTCGCCGGGCGTTTGGAGCAAGCGCCGCCGGACGGAGGGTAAGCAAATCGGGCGCCGGCGGCGTTTGCTCCGTTTGCACCCGCCGCAAGAAGAAAAAGCCCCTCAAACGCCGTTTTTCCAACCCCGCCTCCCCCCCCCCCCCCTCGGGTTCCAACTCTCCATTTCGACCCGTCGGGAGCAAACGCCACCGCCGTACCAATTGAAGCCTTACTTTTATGTCTTTTGTTTTATGAGGGCATCTTAGTCTTTTGTGTAGCCAATATATAAGGCTTAGGGTTGATGCTTTAGGGCACATCTAATTTTGAGAAACATGAGAACTCGGCTGTGCCACTCGGATCCCCCCCCCCCACCCCCACCCCCCCAAATCACCGGTGTTCGCCGTGGTTTTTTACTTTTTCATTCCGCTGTTCTATTCCAGTCATCCATCTCATTATACACTCTCCACCGCGAGGTTGTTTCTCTCCCCTAGCTTTTCTTTCTATGACGCCACAAGATGCCCACTTAGATGCTCCATGCCTTACCAATATGCCCCTTACCATATTGAGATGCAACATAAAAAGCCTCAACTTTACCTCTAAGAAGCTCGTGGTTTCGCCACTACTTTTGTTTTTTTTTCCACAACTCTTCACTTCACTACAAGACCAAACGCACAATCCTAGCCACTCACACGGGCAAGCATCCCATTTTACCTTGACATATCTATGTGAAATATAAACCGGTTCCTTATCTCCTCCTTATGCACCTGTGCAGTTGTACCTGATATAATAAATACCTAATGTAAATAGTAGCAAAGTCAAAGTACAACTCTCTACTGCTTGTACTGATCTCAAGCTTGCCCAATGTAATAACTGCTATATAAATATAAGCATCATAGTATCCTATGTGTGCTAAGTTTTCCTTTCTATCTTAACTTCAAGTTCCTGTGCATTTACAACTCACAATTGGTATCAGAGCTTCTGGTTGGCTTTAATGACCTCCTCTTCCTCTTCTTCCAGCTCCCCTGTGTTCGCATACTCTCATACCTCAATCCCAATCTTTGACGGTGAAAAATACGATCATTGGAGCATTCAAATGAAGTTTGTCTTCTTATCTCAAGGCTTGTGGGATCTAGTAACACAAGGTCCGCAATTGCCCACCCTACCTGAAGGAAGCAAAGCAACAGATGCATCAATCTCAAAACAAGTTGAAGAAATTAAACTAAAAGATGCAAGAGCCGTCTCCTTAATCCATCAAGGAATCTCTGAGTCTGTCTTTCCTCGGATCATGGGAGCTGAAACAGCAAAGCAAGCTTGGCATACCCTACAAATGGAGTATAAAGGAAGTATAAAAGTAATGGAAATGAAGTTACAACGATTCTGGACACAACTTGAACTAATTCGAATGGTATCGGGGGAAGCAATTGATTCTTTTATCGCCCGGATTGTTGAAGCCAAAAATGACCTCAACAAATGTTCACGAACCAAAGTGCAGTCAATGCCTACTTCTCTCAAACCTCGACCCCTGACAGGTTGCTAAGGCCCTAACACTGACCCAAAGCCTCAGCTGGGAGGTCCCACCACACACCCGGAAGATCTCTGAGAGCTTCCCCTCCAAAGCCGAATGCTGGGCTGGGAGCTCTTCAGAAGGCACTAGGGCTAGAGGAAAATGATCAACTTGCCTTCTAAAGAGCCCTTATGGGTCTTTTTATAGCCTTCCTTTGACCTGAAAATACTGAAATACCCCTGAGGGGTCTGCCAATAGCCAAATCCCGCTGTCATTCGAAGGGCACTTGGGTAATTTTACCTCGGGATAATAATAATAAAATAATCCCCTTTACGAGCGCCGGGCCCCACCACGTGGGCCCACTTGGCGAGAACCCTGGTTGAGAAGGCTCTCGCTGGACCCCCACCCGGGCCAACCTTGGCGAGACCCCTTGCCAGGGAGGTTCGCGCCCTTCACGGTCTTGAAACTACCGCGACTGAAGGCCTACTTGGGGCCTTCTCGCCTCCCCTGGGCGGGAGCTTGTCTTAAGGCGGAAGCTTCCGTGGTCGACGATCTCTCCTACCGAGAGCTCGACTATCTGCCTTGGTCGGTCGACGATCTCTCCTGCCGAGAGCTCGACTATCTGCCTTGGGCGGTCGACGATCTCTCCTGCCGAGAGCTCGACTATCTGCCTTGGGCGGTCGACGATCTCTCCTGCCGAGAGCTCGACTATCTGCTTTGGTCGGTCGACGATCTCTCCTGCCGAGAGCTTGAACATCTGCCTTGGGCGGAAGCCCCTTCAGGGCGAGAACTCTATAAGTATGTCTTAGGGCTAACCCAGGGCTAACCTGAGCCTAGCCCAATTCCTCAGTGGTGTCTCCGGGTCCCACCCAGCGAATATGGGGTTGTACACAATCCCCGCTCTTTTCGAGCTAGCCCTGCGCTCGACAAGACAAGTCCAACCCCCAAAATATTCGCTGGACACGTGCCCGCCTATCGAGGGAATCTTTTGGTGGGTCCCCCTGCGGCTATAAATATGTACTGATGGACGTCCATACGCCCTGCCCTTAAAATACGACTCTCTGACTGAGCTCTCGCCTCCGGGATTCTCGCGCGAGCTCACCATGCATCCCAAGCGTGCTGCCAAACCGCTTCCGCAGGACCTCCAAGACCGGTTAGCCGCTGCCCAAGCGCGGGCCTTGGCTAACTGTGCGGCGGTGGCTCCATGGTTAGCGAAAAAGACTTCAACCGCCGGGCCTTCGGAGCCGAAGAAGAAGGAAAAGAAAAGGGCGAAGGCGGTCCGGCGGGACCTTTCTCGCGAGAACCGGGATCCTCCTTCCCCCACTCCCAATCCTGCCGGAGATTCTTCCCTACAGAAGGTAAGCCTTTCGCCCGTGCCTACCGAGCTGACTGGACATTAGATTCGATGATTAAAGTATGCTTTCGCAGGAGTCCGCTCCCAATAATGACGCCGAAATTCCGCCCAGCTCTTCGAACCTACCCGCTCATCCCCCCGAGGGCCAAATACGGGTCTCGGAAAGGATTCCTCCAGCCGGGGCCGGAACGACAGGTACATTTTCCCTTGTCAATATTTTAACCAGACCCTTTCTTTTCTGAACCGTCTTCTCGCAGTGCCAGCTCCCGCCGACCCGGGTCTATCCACCCGGGAAGATGAAGCGAGAACCGTCGAAGTGCCTCCCGCGGTGGCCAATCCTCTCCTGCAGGCGGGAGGGGCGGCTTCTGAACCTCCCGCTACTCTCAAGGATGCTGATCGCCCCTTGAGAGAAGACAACTCCCCTCATGCTTCCGGCCCGGCCGGGATCATCGTGCGCGAGCCCTTCCGCCCGGGGCTGGGCAAGCCCCTTCACCTCCTTTATGGAACCAACGGAGGGGTCGGGCCTTCCCGTCCAACTTTGGCTGACGGTTCTCGCCCAGCCGCAGGTATGCGAAAACTTTTTCGGACTATTGATCGTCATGTCTTGACCAAAATTCTCGCGTGTTTCTTCCGCAGGTGATCCTAGCTTGCGGTCGGAAGTCAACGAGGAAGGAGAGGAAGAGGAAGAAGAAGACGAGGAAGAAGAGGACGAAGAGTCCCCCCTCCCTTCGTCTGGCGAGATAGAGGAAACCCTGAACAGTGCAGGGAGCGCGAAGGGGAGACGGAGGAAGATCTCGGCCATCCTGGCCAAGCTTGTCCGGCGGGATCGTGCCCATGCTGCCGCGGCGAAAGCATTCCGCGAATCCATGGAGCAAAGACTGGAGGCTCTGGAGCGGGACTTCTTCTTGGGCGAGACTGATTGCCCGCGCGGGCCTTCCGCCGAGTCTTCGCCAGGGAGGTGCATCTCGCAGATCCGGGACTACGCCAGGCGGATCAACCTCGGGTGTACCACGCTATCGTCTTACTTCAACCCGTTGGCGCCCCCAAGAACTAGGCGGCGAGAACGGGGACGATGGAGCTGGAAACCCTACTAGCCTTCGCGCTCTGAATCTTAGTGTCTCTTTTTTTTCTTTTTCTCTTCCCCTTGTTTCTCTTTTTCAATGTCTGTAATAAACATTATTATTAATTAAGTTTTTATCCAGCTTGCGCTAGCGAGAGTCTCGCTTCTACCCATGTCTCTTTTCCCTTTCCTTTTTATCGCTCTGCGGGGCTTTTTAATCAAGGCGCTTACCTCGATCTAGGACGCTTGCGCTGATCTAGGAGGTTTGCGTTAACCCAGGAGGCTTGCGCCAGTCTAGGAGGCTTGCGCCGATCCAGGCAGTCGCGTCGAAACCTGAAGCGACCGTTGACCGCCGTCATCCTGAGGGGGAGAACCGAGGCGTCGTTAGCCCGGATTCTGACAGCTGTACTCCGCTGTCACTTTCTCTCTCCGTCGGATGAACTCATGATGACTACGATTCCCTATAAATAGAGAAGCCTACCAACCGCATTTATTTCTCCGATCCGGAACCTCAGCCTCCCTCCGTGCTCTCGCGTTCCTGCTTCCGCTTCGACTCCCCTACAGCTCTCGCTCTTACTCACGAACTAGCCATGCCTGGCGAGAGCAAGGGTCGCGCCCATTGCGCGGAAGCCTTCCAGAAACACCTCTTCCCTTCCTGCAAGCTCACCCTCGACGAATACAACGCGGTCGTCGACCGCTACGTTCCCGCCGGCTTCTCGGCGCGGAACCCGGGGAATCATGATAGGGTGAATACCCCCGGGGCGGGAGAGCTCGCCATCCCCCTCGAGCATTTCGAGGTGGGCTTCCGCCTCCCCCTGTGGCCGGAGGTTCGGTTAGCTCTCCGTTATTATGGGGTGGTGCCCGCCCAGCTAAACCCGAACTCCGTCGCGATCCTTATAGCATTCATATGCTATATGCGATCCGAGAGGATCGAGTTTAGCCTGCCCATCTTCCGGAAGCTATTCAACTTCCGTGCCAAGGGGGGGGGGTAGTTTTCTTCTCCGGGCAACAGCTCGAGGTTACCGGTCTCGCCAATAAGCACCACCATTGGGGCGAGAAGTTCGTATACGTCAGCGGGGACTTCGGCAACGTCCCGCTTCAGCCCGTCCAGTATGAAGACGCTGCCTACAAGCCGCCCGCCCTGGGATCGCGCGAGAGCGCAATCCTGGAGTTCTTCGGGACCAAGGAGTTCGACGTCCCCTATCTTCTGCGGGACGTCGACTCCCTCCCTTTTGTTCAATCGGGCGAAGGTACGGTCTCGCCTCAGATTCTCTTTTTTATCAAAAATTTTCTTGCGCTGAAGTGCTAAAGCGCTTTTACTTTGCAGGAGAGCGGGAGGTCCCCCTGCACCAACCCTTCGCCGCAGGCCGGGGTGTCGAGGGTCTGGCAGCGAGAGGCCCCCTTGCGCTCGCGGAAGCTAGCGCCAGCGCCTGCCGAGAAGATCCAACCCCTTCCATGCCGCCACCGGCCAAGAAGCGGAAGGCCACCCTTCCTCCTCTCCGCGCGCTGAAGAGGCCCAAGCCTTCTGCCGCCGACAAGGGGAAATCGTTGGCGGTCTCGCCCGCCCAACCTCCTCCTGAGGGCAGGTCCTTTGAAGCGATCCTTCAGAGGGCCAGTGAGATGGATGCCGCCGCCGCCGCCAAGAGCCGTGCCGAGGCTTCCGCCAGGAACACATCGGCCGTAGGCGAGGCTGGGGGAGAAGTGGTTGCCGCCGAGACCTCCGCCAACGTCCCGCCCCAGGAGGTGCCGAGAGGGCACCGGAACTTTGGTTTAGGCGTCAGGTACGCCGACCCGGAGGGGAAGCCCCAGATGGAATGGGACCCCAAGACAAACTCAATCAGGGTCTCGACCCTCCTTCCCCGATGGGCGGAGGGGGAAAATGTGACCGGCGAGGCCTTCTCGCTTGGGTATGGTCTATACAGCCGGGAAGATGCCAGTGTGTTCGACCAGACGCCTACCCGCCTTCTAGCCTTCGACGCCACCCGGGCCGTAATGCGCGGGTTCGAGCTTACACATATGTGTGCGCGTCGAAGCATCACCATTGACAAGAACTTCACAGATATGCGCAAGGCGAGGGAGGACGCGATAGCTCGCGCGCATGCCGCGGAAGAAGAACTCGCGAGAGCTCAACAGGAGCTCGCGGATGCCAAACTGGCGCTGTCTCTGCGCCCTGCGACCGAGGTAGGCGATGTACAACCCCATATTCGCTGGGTGGGACCCGGAGACACCACTGAGGGATTGGGCTAGGCTTAGGTTAGCCCTGGGTCAGCCCTAAGACATACTTATAGAGTTCTCGCCCTGAAGGGGCTCTCGCCCAAGGCAGATAGTCGAGCTCTCGGCAGGAGAGATCGTCGACCGACCAAGGCCGATAGTCGAGCTCTCGGTGGGAGAGATCGTCGACCACGGAAGCTTCCGCCTTAGGGCAAGCTCCCGCCCAGGGGAGGCGAGAAGGCCCCAAGTAGGCCTTCCGCCCGCGGTAGTTTCAAGACCGTGGAGGGCGCGAACCTCCCTGGCAAGGGGGTCTCGCCAAGGTTGGCCCGGGTGGGGGTCCAGCGGGAGCCTCCTCAACCAGGGTTCTCGCCAAGTGGGCCCACGTGGTGGGGGCCCGGCGCTCATAAAGAGGATTATTTTATAATATATTATCCCGAGGTGAAATTACCCAAATGCCCCTTTAAGTGACAGCGGGATTTGGCTATTGGCAGACCCCTCAGGGGGTATTTCAGTATTTTCAGGCCAAAGGAAGGCTATAAAAAGACCCATAAGGGCTCTTTAGAAGGCAAGCTGATCATTTTTCCTCTAGCCCTAGTGCCTTCTGAAGAGCTCCCAGCCCAGCATTTGGCTTTGGAGGGGAAGCTCTCAGAGATCTTCCGGGTGTGTGGTGGGACCTCCCAGCTGAGGCTTTGGGTCTGTGTTAGGGCCTTAGCAACCTGTCAGGGGTCGAGGTTCGAGAGAAATAGGCATTGACTGCACTTTGGTTCGTGAACATTTGTTGAGGTCAATTTTGGCTTCAACAGTTCTGGTGCGGTGAGCGTGGAAGCAGTCGGTGCAAGAAAATCTTGAGTTAAGTCCCATGGCAGGAGGCGAGGGTGAAGGATCAGGCGCGGGAGGATCCCCCACCCGGGTGGACGAGGCGACGAGAAAAATGTTTGAGGACTTCAGGCGAGAAGTCATGCAGACGATCAACTTGGCCTTCTCGGCAAGGAACGAGTGGGAGACGCCGCAGGTTCCGGTGGAGGTGGTTCCGCTGCTAGGCGAGAACGCTCCAGGGCAGCGCCCCGGGAAGGAGGTCCCGGTGGAGGCAGGCGAGAGGGACGTGGCCGCGCGGGAGCTTTTCCCAGGCCAGCGTCTCGAGAAGGGGCTTCCGGCGGATCTGGGCGAGAAGGAGGCGACGGTGCGGGAGCTCTTCCCTGGGCAGGGTCTCGCGGATCGGTCCAGCCAACCGAGGTCGCGAGACGTGCCTTCTCGCCAGGCAGGGGGCGAGACCCCCTTTAGTGAGCTCATTGTCTCGGCTCCAGTGCCGGAGGGGTTCCGGGAGCCAGACATGACCTACTACACCGGGAAGGATGACCCGGTCCAGCACGTGCAATGGTTCGAGGACGTGGTGTCCATCAGGCAAATGTCGGATGCCTTCAAGTGTAGGCTCTTTGCCATCACTCTAAAAGAAAAGGCCAGGGACTGGTTCCACCAGTTGCCGGCGAGTTCCATCTACAGCTTTGAGGATCTGCGGAGGGGTTTTCTGTTGAGATTCTCAACTTCGAAGAAAAGGAAGAAGGAGGCTGAGTGCCTGTTTGCAGTAAGGCAGGGGCCGGAGGAGACATTGGGTCGCTATGTCGACCGGTTCCAAGAGGAGGTTCTCCTGGTCCAGGAGGTCCCGGGGTATGCGCTGATGCTAGCCTTCACCCTGGGGCTGAGGCCAGGGTTCTTTAGCATAGAGTTGAAGAGAGTGCCCCCTCTCTCTTTTGAGGAGCTCATGGAGAGGGCGGCGAAGGAGATAGACTTTGAGAGGGCAAACCCTGCGTTTGCAAGAAAGCTGGCCAGGTTGGCCGAGGATGACGTGAAGGAGCCGGTGGCGGGAAGGCAGAGAGAGCAGAGAGAGCAGAGGGAGCAGAGGGAGCCGAGGGAAGATCGGAGAAGAGAAGAGCCCCGAGGGCAGGGGCAACAGCATGGGGGGGCCAGGGAGCCAAACAACCGACTGGGTTGGAGGCCTCAGGAGGGTCGCCCCCAGGGCCAGGGAGGACTTCAGGGAAGAGATAACTTCCGGGAGCCCAGAAGGCTGGAGCAGGGAGGATGGCGACAAGGACCAAGGGGTCATTTCCCACCGCCGCAGGAGGCTATGGAGGTGGGAAGGGGAAGAGGAAGAAGATTTCGGGGAGCCGGAAGAAGGGGAGGAGGAGAAGGAAGAGGGGGCAGGGTGGCGTTGCCTTATTGTGACTTCCATCAGGAGGAAGGTCACGCAACGGCCACCTGCCCAGAGTTTCTGGAGATTAGAGGGGCCAGAGTGGCCGGAAGACAAGATCCGCCTGCAAGGATCGTCGAAGTACAGCGGGAAGAGGTGGAGGACAGATGTGAAGACAGGATTGACGTGGGGACCCGAGGAGGGATTGGAGTGATCCACGGGGGAGTGGGGATCGAGGCAACCCGCAAGGGGAGCCTTCAAACCATGTTCCGCCGAGGGGTCGCCTCGACCTCCCAGGCTCCACCCCCAGAGGAGAAGATCACTTTCTCATCCGCGGATATGCCAGACTACGAGGACCCGTTCTGCGACGCGCTTGTGATCCAGACAGCGGTAGAAAACTACACCGTCTCCCGGATACTGGTGGATAATGGGAGCTCGGTGAATGTGATCTTCAAGAAGGCCTTCGATGAGATGAGAGTGGAAGGAAAAAGGGTCCTGGCTTCCGATGGACCGCTTTTTGGCTTCTCCGGAGAAAGGAAAGAAGTGGAAGGGGGAGTGGGCCTGCATGTGAGGCTTGGGGGCGTCTCACGGAACTGTCGGTTCGTGATCGTGGACGCCCCGAGTAGTTACAATGCCATCTTCGGGCGTCCCCTCATCAGCGCCTTTCGCTGTGTACCCTCCTCGTACCACCAATGCCTCAAGTTCAACAATGGAGGGGTACAGGTTAGGATCAGGGGGGATCCGAAGATGGCAAGGCAGTGCTATGTGACGGCGGTTAACACCGTGTCATGGATGGAGGAGGCAGAGGAGTTGGAAAGGGAGATGGCCGAGCAGGAAGGAGTTGGGGAAGGGGGGATGAGCCTGGGAGAGGCGATGGAGGTTGCTGAGGAGATAGCGGAGGCGGAGGAGTCGGGGAAGATCAGCCCAGAAGAGGCGAGAGGAGTGGTGGATGAAGAAGAGCAGAGGCAGGAGGAGAGCCTGGAGGAGGCGATGGAAGTTGATGAGGTTGGGGGAGAAGAGCTCGAGTTTGAGCGGGAAGAGGCAAGGGTAAGTTGGGAGCGGTCGGGGCTGGAGCCGGCCGAAGAGGTGGTGGAGATGGAGGTGCTTACAAGAGCGGGGGAGGTGCAAAGGATTCGGATCAGCGGAGGCTTGAGCCTCGAGGATCAGGAGCGGATGCGAGCCTGCATCCAAAGCAACGTTGACATCTTCGCTTGGAGCGCGGCAGACATGCCGGGCATCGACGCGGACGTGGCCTGTCACCGCTTGAACCTGGATTCCAGAGCCCGCCCCATACGCCAAAAGATGAGGGCCATCGCCACCAAGCTAGAAGCCCCCATCCGAGAGGAGGTCCAAAAGCTCCTGGACGCAGGCTTCATCTCAGAGATCCAGTATCCAGGCTGGATCTCCAACGTGGTAATGGTAAAGAAGGGAGGAGGAAAATGGCGCATGTGTATCGATTTTTCCTTATTAAATAAATCATGCCCCAAGGATTGTTACCCCTTGCCTCGAATCGACGCGCTGGTTGACTCAGCCGTCGGTTTTTCTCTTATGAGTTTTTTAGATGCATTTTCAGGTTACCACCAGATCCGGATGCACCCTCCTGATGTCAAGGATGTTTCCTTCATCACAAGAGAGGGATGCTTCAGCTATAAGATGATGCCCTTCGGATTAAAGAATGCAGGGGCAACATACCAACGCATGATGGATCGAGTCTTTCGAGATCAAAGGGGAAGGAACCTGGAGGTCTATGTGGATGACCTCATGGTCAAGAGCAAGTGTGTTGATTCCCACTTGCGAGACTTGGAGGAGACGTTCGCCACCCTGCGGAAGTTCAAGATGAGGTTGAACCCCTTGAAGTGCGTCTTCGGGGCTAGTCGCGGCAAATTCCTCGGGCACCTCTTGACTCCCGCGGGGGTAGAACCCAACCCTGATAAGGTTAAGGCTATTCTAGACCTAGAATCGCCTCGCAACGCCAAGGAGATCCAGCGCTTGACCGGGAAGTTGGCCGGGTTAAGCAGGTTCCTCTCGCGGTCAGGGGATAGATGTTCCTCCTTCTTCAAAGTACTTCGTGGCAACCAAGCATTCGAATGGACGGCCGAGTGCGAAGAGGCTTTTCAGGGGCTGAAGAGGCAACTCTCCCAAGCTCCGTTACTTCAAAGCCCAAAGGAGGGGGAGGACCTAGCCTTGTATTTAGGAGTGGGAGGAGAGGCGGTGAGCTCCGTCTTGGTTAGGGAAGAGGGGAAGAAGCAATTACCCGTCTATTATGTCAGCCGAATCTTAAAAAAGGCAGAGCTCCGATACCCCATCCTGGAGAAGCTAGCATATGCTTTGGTCATCTCAGCTAGGAAGCTTCGCCCTTACTTTCAAGCACACTCGATTAGGGTGGTAACAGACCATCCCCTTCGCAAGGTCTTGGAAGGGGTGGAACATTCAGGAAGGTTGGCAAAGTGGTCCATCGAGCTAAGCGAGTTTGACATCTCTTTCGTCCCGAGGCTCTCTATCAAAGCCCAGGCCGTAGCGGATTTTCTGGCGGACTATGTTACCGAGGCGGAGGCCGAAGAACCAAAGCCGCAAGAAGCGTGGAAGATGGTGGTCGACGGGGCCTCAGGAAGGCACTCCCTGGGAGGAGGTGTGGTGTTGGTAAGTCCTCAGGGAGTTACCATAGAGCAAGCAGTGACCTTCCACTTCCCTGTAACCAATAACCAAGCGGAGTATGAGGCTGTGATAGCTGGCCTTCGCTTGGCAAAGGAGCTGGAAATCCAGAATGTGGAGGCCTTCACCGACTCAATGGTGGTAGCATCGCAGATCCGAGGCGAGTTCGAGGCCCGGGAGCCTACCCTCGCAAGATATCTATCAAAGGTAAGAACTATTATTGGAGGTTTCCGTTCTTTTTCTATTCAACACGTTCCCAGGGAGGAAAGCATGGCAGCTGATCGACTGGCGAAGTTCGGGCCTCAGGGAGGAGGTACCCTAACCGAACTATTCCGACCAGCCATTGAAGAGGGGGAGCTGATGGAGGTGAATCGGCGGTCCTCATGGATGGATCCATTGGTAACTTTCTTAACCACAGGAGAACTGTCGGAAGAAGTCAAGGATGCAAAAAGCTTCAGGCACAAGGCGGCTCATTACCTGATGCTGGAAGGGAGCTTGCATCGGAAGATGTTGTCGGGGCTCCTCGCGAGATGCGTAACCGAAGAGGAAGTCCCGAGGATCCTGGAAGAGGTGCATTCTGGAGAGTGCGGCAGCCATTCAGGGGGGAGGACATTGGAAGCAAGGGTGATAAGGCAGGGATATTTCTGGCGGACCATAAGGAGGGATACCGCTGAATTCGCAAGGAGGTGTCGGAAGTGCCAAGTACATGCTCCTCTCCAGCTCTTGCCCGCCCAAAGACTTCGAAGCATCACGGCGCCATGGCCCTTCGCCATTTGGGGGATGGACTTGGTTGGACCCTTCCCTCCAGCTAGCGGGCAAAGGAGGTTCCTCCTAGTGATGATTGACTACTTCTCCAAATGGCTGGAGATCAAGCCGTTAGCCAAGGTAACCTCCCAGGTCATCAGAAACTTCGTTTGGGGGGAAATCATTTGCAGGCACGGATTGCCCCAAGCGATAGTGACAGACAATGGACCTCAGTTTGCCAGTGAAGAATTCATCGGTTTCTGCACCCAATTGGGGATTGACCTCAGGTTCGCCTCTGTCCATCATCCTCGGAGCAATGGTCAGGTGGAGGCGGCAAACAAAGTCATTGTCAACTTGCTCAAAAAGAAGGTGGAAAACCTGAAGGGTAGTTGGGTGGAACAGCTCCCTTCCGTCCTGTGGGCCTTGCGAACAACTCCGAACACGGCCACAGGAGAGACCCCCTTCAAGCTCTCTCATGGGTGTGAGGCTGTCCTCCCTGTCGAGTTCGAGGTTCGGTCCCCAAGGGTTACGGCCGCAGCAGAGGGAAACGAAGCTTGGAGGTTGGAGAACGAGGAAGGGTTGCGCCTCTCATTAGATATGGTGGAAGAGCTGCGGGATGTTGCCGCCATCAGGCAAGAAGAAATAAAACGGCGAATGGCTCGGTACTTCGATAAGCACATCAGAGTCAAGCAATTCGCCGAGGGGGATCTAGTACTGAAAAAGGTCGACGCAGCGGGAAGGTCGGCCGCGGTTGGTAAGCTCAACCCTAGCTGGGAAGGGCCTTACATAGTAGAGAAGGCTCTGGTTAACGGAGGCTACTATCTCCAGGACGCGGAGGGAAGGACCTTGAGTCACACCTGGAATGGTGATGATCTGAAGCGCTTCTACCCGTAGGAGGGAAAGAAGGATTGTAGTGTTGTAAACAACTGTTGCATTTTCAATAAGTTTATTTCAAAATGTTGACTGTCGCTGAATAGGCAATCTTTATGTTTTAGTTTTAACTGGCTAGGATCCCTCATCTCAGTGATAGAATAGGCCTGGTTGAAGGGATCTTCATCAACACCCCGAGCTCGGCTCGGCCCCAGGTAGACCCGCTGCGCAGGCTCTCATCTAGCTGGCAGGTCCGAAGGCTCGCCTGTGGGGGAGAGGTTTGGTTATCTTCATCAACACCCCGAGCTCGGCTCGGCCCCAGGTAGACCCGCTGCGCAGGCTCTCATCTAGCTGGCAGGTCCGAAGGCTCGCCTGTGGGGGAGAGGTTTGGTTATCTTCATCAACACCCCGAGCTCGGCTCGGCCCCATGTAGACCCGCTGCGCAGGCTCTCATCTAGCTGGCAGGTCCGAAGGCTCGCCTGTGGGGGAGAGGTTTGGTTATCTTCATCAACACCCCGAGCTCGGCTCGGCCCCAGGTAGACCCGCTGCGCAGGCTCTCATCAAGCTGGCAGGTCCGAAGGCTCGCCTGTGGGGGATAGGTTGGCTCTTGTGATACTTTGTTCTTAGCCACTTCAACGACACCCCGAGCTCGGCTCGGCCCCAGGTAGACCCGCTGCGCAGGCTCTCATCAAGCTGGCAGGTCCGAAGGCTCGCCTGTGGGGGATAGGTTGGCTCTTGTGATACTTTGTTCTTAGCCACTTCAACGACACCCCGAGCTCGGCTCGGCCCCAGGTAGACCCGCTGCGCAGGCTCTCATCAAGCTGGCAGGTCCGAAGGCTCGCCTGTGGGGGATAGGTTGGCTCTTGTGATACTTTGTTCTTAGCCACTTCAACGACACCCCGAGCTCGGCTCGGCCCCAGGTAGACCCGCTGCGCAGGCTCTCATCAAGCTGGCAGGTCCGAAGGCTCGCCTGTGGGGGATAGGTTGGCTCTTGTGATACTTTGTTCTTAGCCACTTCAACGACACCCCGAGCTCGGCTCGGCCCCAGGTAGACCCGCTGCGCAGGCTCTCATCAAGCTGGCAGGTCCGAAGGCTCGCCTGTGGGGGATAGGTTGGCTCTTGTGATACTTTGTTCTTAGCCACTTCAACGACACCCCGAGCTCGGCTCGGCCCCAGGTAGACCCGCTGCGCAGGCTCTCATCAAGCTGGCAGGTCCGAAGGCTCGCCTGTGGGGGATAGGTTGGCTCTTGTGATACTTTGTTCTTAGCCACTTCAACGACACCCCGAGCTCGGCTCGGCCCCAGGTAGACCCGCTGCGCAGGCTCTCATCAAGCTGGCAGGTCCGAAGGCTCGCCTGTGGGGGATAGGTTGGCTCTTGTGATACTTTGTTCTTAGCCACTTCAACGACACCCCGAGCTCGGCTCGGCCCCAGGTAGACCCGCTGCGCAGGCTCTCATCAAGCTGGCAGGTCCGAAGGCTCGCCTGTGGGGGACAGGTTGGCTCTTGTGATACTTTGTTCTTAGCCACTTCAACGACACCCCGAGCTCGGCTCGGCCCCAGGTAGACCCGCTGCGCAGGCTCTCATCAAGCTGGCAGGTCCGAAGGCTCGCCTGTGGGGGATAGGTTAGCTCTTGCGATACTTTGCTCTTAGCCACTCCGACACCCCGAGCTCGGCCCGGCCCCAGGTAGACCCGCTGCGCAGGCTCTCATCAAGCTGGCAGGCCCGAAGGCTCGCCTGCGGGGGATAGGTGAAGTCCTTGACCTTTTGATCCTTGGTTCCTGATTGGTAACTACTACGTTACAACGAGCTCGGCTCAAACCCCGGTAGACCCGCCGCGCGGGCACCCATGTGAGCTAGCAGGTCCAACGGCTCGCCGACGGGGTAGGGGTTTGATTGGTTGGAAAAATACGTGGGCAGGACCCTGACCTAGACCGGGGGCAAATCCCTGAAGGGTCTCGGTTCAGGGGTCTCGGCCAGTAAAGGTCTCGGCTCAGGGGTCTCGGCCAGTAAAAGTCTTGGCTTGGAGGTCTCAGCAGATCGCGGCCCGGAGGTTTCGGCCAGTGAGGATCACGGCCCAGAGGTCTCGGCCAGCAAAGGTCTCGGTTAAAGGAGGCTCTCGCAAAAAGAAAGCTCCCGGCGGGCCCAGGCAGGACGATTCAATCGACGATGCGAGGTTTCCGCCTAGCTGATCTCTAAGTAGGGTCACCCTAAAGAGACTAAGGGTCTCGGCGGAAGCTCGCGCGGAGGTCATTCGGCATAGTAATATACGCTTAAAAAACACAATGATAGTGAAGAAATGAAACATTACTTTATATAAGGTTAATTACAAAAGTGAGGAGCTTCTCGCTCATTACAAGAGGATATTCAAAGTAAAAGACAACTCAAGGAGACGCGCTGTAGTCCCCACTGGTGCTCTCGCTTGAAGCATCGCCAGAGCCTTCCCCGGACGTCTCGTCAACAGCGGGAGAGGACCTCGGGACGTCTGAGAGCGGCGAGTTCGGCGCGCCCGGGGGTTTGGGAACCGGGTCGTAAAGCCAAGGGAGAAGCTGGCGAGCGTCGATGGTTGCGCCATCCTCCCGGAGCAGCTCGACGTCTCGCAGCGTCTCGAGCGTCAGCCTGACGGTCGCTTGAGCGTTGGCTTGAAGCAGCTTATCGACGTCATACTCCGAGAGGTAGCGGCTCCGCAACCGCGCATCTAGCTCCGGGGGCGGGCCCTTCGTTAGCTCTGCGCGGAGCTGTTCCCTCAGAAGGACGCTCTCGCAGCGCGCGTTGGCCAGCTCTGCGCGAAGCTCCCTGACTTGGGCGGAATCCTGCAAAAGGGACAAAAGATCTTAGTCGCGCATTACACAGTAGAAACTTCGAGGAAACGGGGGCAAGGGCTCAGGAAGGTCTCGCCTACCTCAGTCGCGGGGCGCAGAGACAGCGCCAATTTGGCATCCGCGAGCTCCTGTTGAGCTCTCGCGAGTTCTTCCTCCGCGACATGCGCGCGAGCTATCGCGTCCTCCCTCGCCTTGCGCATATCGGTAAAATTCTTGTCAAGGGTGATGCCTCGGCGCGCACACATATGCGTGAGCTCGAACGCGCGCATCAGGGCCCGGGTGGCGTCGAAGGCTAGGAGGCGGGTGGACATCTGGTCAAAAACGCCAGCATCCTCCCGGCTGTAGAGACCATACCCAAGCGAGAAGGCCTCGCCGGTCACATTCTCCCCCTCCGCCCATCTGGGAAGGAGGGTTGAAACCCTGATCGAGTTTGACTCAGGGTCCCATTCCATCTGAGGCTTCCCCTCCGAGTCGGCGTATCTAACGCCGAAGCCAAAGTTTCGGTGCCCTCTCGGCACCTCCGGGGGCGGGACGCTGGCGGAGGTTTCGGCGGCGACCACTTCTCCACCAGCCTCGCTTGCGGCCGATATATTCTTGGCGGAAGCCTCGGCACGGCTCTTGGCGGCGGCATCCATCTCGCTGGCCATCTGAAGGATCGCTTCAAAGGACCTGCCCTCGGGAGGAGGTTGGACAGGCGGGACGGCCGGGGCTTTTCCCTTCTCAAGGGCAGAGGGTTTCGGCCTCTTCAGTGTGCGGAGAGGAGGAAGGGTGGCCTTCCGCTTCTTGGCCGGTGGCGGCATGGAAGGGGTTGGATCTTCTCGGCAGGCGCTGGCGCTGGCTTCCGCGAGCGCAAGGGGGCCTCTCGCTGCCAGACCCCCGACACCCCGTCCTGCGGCGAAGGGTTGGCGCAGAGGAACCTCCCGCTCTCCTGCAAAGTAAAAACGCTTTAGCACTTCAGCGCAAGAAAATCTTTGATAGAAAAAGGGAATCTGAGGCGAGACCGTACCTTCGCCCGATTGAACAAGTGGGAGGGAGTCGACGTCCCGCAGAAGATAGGGGACGTCGAACTCCTTGTTCCCGAAGAATTCCAGGATTGCGCTCTCGCGCGATCCCAGAGCGGGCGGCTTGTAGGCAGCGTCTTCATACTGGACGGGCTGAAGCGGGACGTTGCCGAAGTCCCCGCTGACGTATACGAACTTCTCGCCCCAATGGTGGTGCTTATTGGCGAGACCGGTAACCTCGAGCTGTTGACCGGAGAAGAAAACTACCCCCCCCCCCTTGGCACGGAAGTTGAATAGCTTCCGGAAGATGGGCAGGCTAAACTCGATCCTCTCGGATCGCATATAGCATATGAATGCTATAAGGATCGCGACGGAGTTCGGGTTTAGCTGGGCGGGCACCACCCCATAATAACGGAGAGCTAACCGAACCTCCGGCCACAGGGGGAGGCGGAAGCCCACCTCGAAATGCTCGAGGGGGATGGCAAGCTCTCCCGCCCCAGGGGTATTCACCCTATCATGATTCCCCGGGTTCCGCGCCGAGAAGCCGGCGGGAACGTAGCGGTCGACGATCGCGTTGTATTCGTCGAGGGTGAGCTTGCAGGAAGGGAAGAGATGTTTCTGGAAGGCTTCCGCGCAATGGGCGCGACCCTTGCTCTCGCCAGGCATGGCTAGTTCGTGAGTAAGAGCGAGAGCTGTAAGGGAGTCGAAGCGGGAGCAGGAACGCGAGAGCACGGAGGGAGGCTGAGGTTCCGAATCGGAGAAGTAAATGCGGTTGGTAGACTTCTCTATTTATAGGGAATCGTAGTCATCATGAGTTCATCCGGCGGAGAGAGAAAGTGACAGCGGAGTACAGCTGTCAGAATCCGGGCTAACGGCGCCTCGGTTCTCCCCCTCAGGATGACGGCGGTCAACGGTCGCTACGGGTTTCGACGCGACTGCCTGGATCGGCGCAAGCCTCCTAGACTGGCGCAAGCCTCCTGGGTTAACGCAAACCTCCTAGATCAGCGCAAGCATCCTAGATCGGGGTAAGCGCCTTGATTAAAAAGCCCCGCAGAACGATAAAAAGGAAAGGGAAAAGAGAGACATGGGTAGAAGCGAGACTCTCGCTAGCGCAAGCCGGATAAAACTTAATTAATAATAATGTTTATTACAGACATTGAAAAAGAGAAACAAGGGGAGAAGAAAAAAGAGATACATTAAGTTTCAGAGCGTGAAGGCTAGTAGGGTTTCCAGCTCCATCGTCCCCGTTCTCGCCGCCTAGTCCTTGGGGCGCCAACGGGTTGAAGTAAGACGATAGCGTGGTACACCCAAGGTTGATCCGCCTGGCGTAGTCCCGGATCTGCGAGATGCACCTCCCTGGCGAAGACTCGGCGGAAGGCCCGCGCGGGCAATCAGTCTCGCCCAAGAAGAAGTCCCGCTCCAGAGCCTCCAGTCTTTGCTCCACGGATTCGCGGAACGCTTTCGCCGCGGCAGCATGGGCACGGTCTCGCCGGACAAGCTTGGCCAGGATGGCCGAGATCTTCCTCCGTCTCCCCTTCGCGCTCCCTGCACTGTTCAGGGTTTCCTCTATCTCGCCAGACGAAGGGAGGGGGGACTCTTCATCCTCTTCTTCCTCGTCTTCTTCTTCCTCTTCCTCTCCTTCCTCGTTGACTTCCAAGCCAGGATCACCTGCGGAAGAAACACGCAAGAATTTTGGTTAAGACATGACGATCGACAGTCCGACAAAGTTTTCGCATACCTGCGGCTGGGCGAGAACCGTCAGCCAAAGTTGGACGAGAAGGCCCGGCCCCTCCGTTGGTTCCGTAAAGGAGGTGAAGAGGCTTGCCCAGCCCCGGGCGGAAGGGCTCGCGCACGATGATCCCGGCCTGGCCGGAAGCATGAGGGGAGTGGTCTTCTCTCAAGGGGCGATCAGCATCCTTGAGAGTAGCGGAAGGTTTGGAAGCCGCCCCCCAGCCTGCAGGAGAGGATTGGCCACCGCGGGAGGCACTTCGGCGGTTCTCGTTTCATCTTCCCGGGTGGATAGACCCGGGTCGGCGGGAGCTGGCACTGCGAGAAGACGGTTCAGAAAAGAAAGGGTCTGGTTGAAATATTGACAAGGGAAAATGTACCTATTGTTCCGGTCTCGGCGGGAGGAATCCTTTCCGAGACCCGTGTTTGGCTCTCGGGGGATGAGCGGGTAGGTTCGAAGAGCTGGGCGGAATTTCGGCGTCATTATCGGGAGCGGACTCCTGCGAAAGCATACTTTAAATCATCGAATCTAATGTACAGTTAGCTCGGTAGGCACGTGCGAAAGGCTTACCTTCTGTAGGGAAGAATCTCCGGCAGGATTGGGAGTGGGGGAAGGAGGATCCCTGTTCTCGCGAGAAAGGTCCCGCCGGACCGCCTTCGCCCTTTTCTTTCCCTTCTTCTTCGGCTCCGAAGGCCCGGCGGTTGAAGTCTTTTTCGCTAACCATGGAGCCACCGCCGCACAGTTAGCCAAGGCCCGCGCTTGGGCAGCGGCTAACCGGTCTTGGAGGCCTTGCGGAAGCGGTTTGGCAGCACGTTTGGAATGCATGGTGTGCTCGCGCGAAAATCCCGGAGGCGAGAGCTCAGTCGGAAAGCCGTATTTTAAGGGCAGGGCGTAGGGACGTCCATCAGTGCATATTTATAGCCGCAGTGGGACCCACCAAAAGATTCCCTCGATAGGCGGGCACGTGTCCAGCGAATATTTTGGGGGTTGGACTTGTCTTGTCGAGCGCAGGGCTAGCTCGAAAAGAGCGGGGATTGTGTACAACCCCATATTCGCTGGGTGGGACCCGGAGACACCACTGAGGGATTGGGCTAGGCTTAGGTTAGCCCTGGGTCAGCCCTAAGACATACTTATAGAGTTCTCGCCCTGAAGGGGCTCTCGCCCAAGGCAGATAGTCGAGCTCTCGGCAGGAGAGATCGTCGACCGACCAAGGCCGATAGTCGAGCTCTCGGTGGGAGAGATCGTCGACCACGGAAGCTTCCGCCTTAGGGCAAGCTCCCGCCCAGGGGAGGCGAGAAGGCCCCAAGTAGGCCTTCCGCCCGCGGTAGTTTCAAGACCGTGGAGGGCGCGAACCTCCCTGGCAAGGGGGTCTCGCCAAGGTTGGCCCGGGTGGGGGTCCAGCGGGAGCCTCCTCAACCAGGGTTCTCGCCAAGTGGGCCCACGTGGTGGGGGCCCGGCGCTCATAAAGAGGATTATTTTATAATATATTATCCCGAGGTGAAATTACCCAAATGCCCCTTTAAGTGACAGCGGGATTTGGCTATTGGCAGACCCCTCAGGGGGTATTTCAGTATTTTCAGGCCAAAGGAAGGCTATAAAAAGACCCATAAGGGCTCTTTAGAAGGCAAGCTGATCATTTTTCCTCTAGCCCTAGTGCCTTCTGAAGAGCTCCCAGCCCAGCATTTGGCTTTGGAGGGGAAGCTCTCAGAGATCTTCCGGGTGTGTGGTGGGACCTCCCAGCTGAGGCTTTGGGTCTGTGTTAGGGCCTTAGCAACCTGTCAGGGGTCGAGGTTCGAGAGAAGTAGGCATTGACTGCACTTTGGTTCGTGAACATTTGTTGAGGTCAATTTTGGCTTCAACAGGCGAGACCTTCCTGAGCCCTTGCCCCCGTTTCCTCGAAGTTTCTACTGTGTAATGCGTGACTAAGATCTTTTATCCCTTTTGCAGGATTCCGCCCAAGTCAGGGAGCTTCGCGCAGAGCTGGCCAATGCGCGCTGCGAGAGCGTCCTTCTGAGGGAACAGCTCCGCGCAGAGCTAACGAAGGGCCCGCCCCCGGAGCTAGATGCGAGGTTGCGGAGCCGTTACCTCTCGGAGTACGACGTCGATAAACTGCTTCAAGCCAACGCTCAGGCGACCGTCAAGCTGACGCTCGAGACGCTGCGAGACGTCGAGCTGCTCCGGGAGGATGGCGCGACCATCGACGCTCGCCAACTTCTCCCTTGGCTTTACGACCCAGTTCCTAAACCTCCGGGCGCGCCGGACTCGCCGCTCTCAGACGTCCCGAGGTCCTCTCCCGCTGTTGACGAGACGTCCGGGGAAGGCTCTGGCGATGCTTCAAGCGAGAGCACCAGTGGGGACTACAGCGCGTCTCCTTAAGTTGTCTTTTATTTTGAATATCCTTTTGTAATGAGCGAGAAGCTCCTCACTTCTGTAATTAACTTTATATAAAGTAATGTTTCATTTCTTCACTGTCATTGTGTGTTTTAAGCATATATTACTCTGCCGAATGACCTCCGCGTGAGCTTCCGCCGAGACCCTTAGTCTCTTTAGGGTGACCTTACTTAGAGATCAGCTAGGCGGAAACCTCGCATCGTTGATTGAATCGTCCTGCCTGGGCCCGCCGGGAGCTTTCTTTTTGCGAGAACCTCCTTTAGCCGAGACCTTTGCTGGCCGAGACCTCTGGGCCGGGATCCTTACTGGCCGAGACCTCCAGGCCGCGATCTGCCGAGACCTCCAAGCCAAGACTTTTACTGGCCGAGACCTCCAAGCCAAGACTTTTACTGGCCGAGACCCCTGAGCCGAGACCTTTAGAGATTTGCCCCCGGTCTAGGTCAGGGTCCTGCCCACATATTTTTCCAACCAATTAAATCCCTACCCCACCGGCGAGCCGTCGGACCTGCTAGCTTATATGGGCGCCTGCGCAGCGGGTCTACCGGGGTTTGAGCCGAGCTCGTTATAACGTAGTAACTACCAATCAAGAACCAAGGATCAAATAGTCAAGGACTCCACCTATCCCCCGCAGGCGAGCCTTCGGACCTGCCAGCTTGGTGAGAGCCTGTGCAGCGGGTCTGCCTGGGGCCGAGCCGAGCTCGGGGTGTCGGAGTGGCTAAGAGCAAAGTATCACAAGAGCCAACCTATCCCCCACAGGCGAGCCTTCGGACCTGCCAGCTAGATGAGAGCCTGCGCAGCGGGTCTACCTGGGGCCGAGCCGAGCTCGGGGTGTCGTTGAAGTGGCTAAGAACAAAGTATCACAAGAGCCAACCTATCCCCCACAGGCGAGCCTTCGGACCTGCCAGCTAGATGAGAGCCTACGCAGCGGGTCTACCTGGGGCCGAGCCGAGCTCGGGGTGTCGTTGAAGTGGCTAAGAACAAAGTATCACAAGAGCCAGCCTATCCCCCACAGGCGAGCCTTCGGACCTGCCAGCTAGATGAGAGCCTGCGCAGCGGGTCTACCTGGGGCCGAGCCGAGCTCGGGGTGTCGTTGAAGTGGCTAAGAACAAAGTATCACAAGAGCCAACCTATCCCCCACAGGCGAGCCTTCGGACCTGCCAGCTAGATGAGAGCCTGCGCAGCGGGTTTACCTGGGGCCGAGCCGAGCTCGGGGTGTCGTTGAAGTGGCTAAGAACAAAGTATCACAAGAGCCAACCTATCCCCCACAGGCGAGCCTTCGGACCTGCCAGCTAGATGAGAGCCTGCGCAGCGGGTCTACCTGGGGCCGAGCCGAGCTCGGGGTGTCGTTGAAGTGGCTAAGAACAAAGTGTCACAAGAGCCAACCTATCCCCCACAGGCGAGCCTTCGGACCTGCCAGCTAGATGAGAGCCTGCGCAGCGGGTCTACCTGGGGCCGAGCCGAGCTCGGGGTGTCGTTGAAGTGGCTAAGAACAAAGTATCACAAGAGCCAACCTATCCCCCACAGGCGAGCCTTCGGACCTGCCAGCTAGATGAGAGCCTGCGCAGCGGGTCTACCTGGGGCCGAGCCGAGCTCGGGGTGTCGTTGAAGTGGCTAAGAACAAAGTATCACAAGAGCCAACCTATCCCCCACAGGCGAGCCTTCGGACCTGCCAGCTAGATGAGAGCCTGCGCAGCGGGTCTACCTGGGGCCGAGCCGAGCTCGGGGTGTCGTTGAAGATTCCTTCAAACAGGCCTATTCTATCATTGAGATGAGGAGTCATAGCCGGTTAGAACAAAAAGCATGAAGATTGCATACTCAGAGATAGTCAATATTCTGAAATAAACTTATTGAAAATGCAATAGTTATTTACAACATTACAATCCTTCTTTCCCCTTACGGGTAGAAGCGCTTCAGGTCATCACCATTCCAGGTGTGACTCAAGGTCCTTCCCTCCGCATCCTGGAGATAGTAGCCTCCGTTAACCAGAGCCTTCTCTACTATATAAGGCCCCTCCCAGCTAGGGTTGAGCTTACCAACAGCGGCCGACCTTCCTGCAGCGTCGACCTTTTTCAGTACTAGATCCCCTTCGGTGAATTGCTTGACTCTGATGTGCTTATCGAAGTACCGAGCCATTCGCCGTTTTATTTCTTCTTGTCTGATGGCAGCAACATCCCGCAGCTCTTCCACCATATCTAATGAGAGGCGCAACCCTTCCTCATTCTCCAACCTCCAAGCTTCGCTTCCCCCACCTGCGGCCGTGACCCTTGGGGACCGAACCTCGAACTCCACCGGGAGGACAGCCTCACACCCATGAGAGAGCTTGAAGGGGGTCTCTCCTGTGGCCGTGTTCGGAGTTGTTCGTAAGGCCCACAGGACGGAAGGGAGCTGTTCCACCCAGCTACCCTTCAGGTTTTCCACCTTCTTTTTGAGCAAGTTGACAATGACTTTGTTTGCCGCCTCCACCTGGCCATTGCTCCGTGGATGATGGACAGAGGCGAACCTGAGGTCAATTCCCAATTGGGTGCAGAAACTAATGAATTCTTCGCTGGCAAACTGAGGACCGTTGTCCGTCACTATCGCTTGGGGCAATCCGTGCCTGCAAATGATTTCCCCCCAAACGAAGTTTCTGATGACCTGGGAGGTTACCTTGGTTAACGGCTTGATCTCCAGCCATTTGGAGAAGTAGTCAATCATCACTAGGAGGAACCTCCTTTGCCCGCTAGCTGGAGGGAAGGGTCCAACCAGGTCCATCCCCCAAATGGCGAAGGGCCATGGCGCCGTGATGCTTCGAAGTCTTTGGGCGGGCAAGAGCTGGAGAGGAGCATGTACTTGGCACTTCCGACACCTCCTTGCGAATTCAGCTGTATCCCTCCTTATGGTCCGCCAGAAATATCCCTGCCTTATCACCCTTGCTTCCAATGTCCTTCCCCCTGAATGGCTGCCGCACTCTCCAGAATGCACCTCTTCCAGGATCCTCGGGACTTCCTCTTCGGTTACGCATCTCGCGAGGAGCCCTGACAACATCTTCCGATGCAAGCTCCCTTCCAGCATCAGGTAGTGAGCCGCCTTGTGCCTGAAGCTCTTTGCATCCTTGACTTCTTCCGACAGTTCTCCTGTGGTTAAGAAAGTCACCAATGGATCCATCCATGAGGACCGCCGATTCACCTCCATCAACTCCCCCTCTTCAATGGCTGGTCGGAATAGTTCGGTTAGGGTACCTCCTCCCCGAGGCCCGAACTTCGCCAGTCGATCAGCTGCCGCGCTTTCCTCCCTGGGGACATGTCGAATAGAGAATGAACGGAAACCCCCAATGATGGCTCTTACCTTAGATAGATACCTCGCGAGGGTCGGCTCCCGGGCCTCAAACTCGCCTCGGATCTGCGATGCTACCACCATTGAGTCGGTGAAGGCTTCCACATCCTGGATTTCCAACTCCTTCGCCAAGCGAAGGCCGGCGATCACAGCCTCGTACTCTGCTTGGTTGTTGGTTACAGGGAAATGGAAAGTCACGGCTTGCTCTATGGTAACTCCCTGAGGGCTTACTAACACCACACCTCCTCCCAGGGAGTGCCTTCCTGAGGCCCCGTCGACCACCATCTTCCATGCTTCTTGCGGCTTTGGTTCTTCAGCCTCCGCCTCGGTAACATAATCCGCCAGGAAATCCGCTACGGCCTGGGCTTTGATAGAGAGCCTCGGGACGAAAGAGATGTCAAACTCGCTTAGCTCGATGGACCACTTTGCCAACCTTCCTGAATGTTCCACCCCCTCCAAGACCTTGCGAAGGGGATGGTCGGTTATCACCCTAATCGAGTGTGCTTGAAAGTAAGGGCAAAGCTTCCTAGCTGAGATGACCAAAGCATATGCTAGCTTCTCCAGGATGGGGTATCGGAGCTCCGCCTTTTTTAAGATTCGGCTGACATAATAGACGGGTAACTGCTTCTTCCCCTCTTCCCTAACCAAGACGGAGCTCACCGCCTCTCCTCCCACTCCTAAATACAAGGCTAGGTCCTCCCCCTCCTTTGGGCTTTGAAGTAACGGAGCTTGGGAGAGTTGCCTCTTCAGCCCCTGAAAAGCCTCTTCGCACTCGGCCGTCCACTCGAATGCTTGGTTGCCACGGAGTACTTTGAAGAAGGAGGAACATCTATCCCCTGACCGAGAGAGGAACCTGCTTAATCCGGCCAACTTCCCGGTCAAGCGCTGGACCTCCTTGGCGTTGCGAGGCGATTCTAGGTCTAGAATAGCCTTAACCTTATCGGGGTTGGGTTCTACCCCCGCGGGAGTCAAGAGGTGCCCGAGGAATTTGCCGCGACTAGCCCCGAAGACGCACTTCAAGGGGTTCAACCTCATCTTGAACTTCCGCAGGGTGGCGAACGTCTCCTCCAAGTCTCGCAAGTGGGAATCAACACACTTGCTCTTGACCATGAGGTCATCCACATAGACCTCCAGGTTCCTTCCCCTTTGATCTCGAAAGATTCGATCCATCATGCGTTGGTATGTTGCCCCTGCATTCTTCAATCCGAAGGGCATCATCCTATAGCTGAAGCATCCCTCTCTTGTGATGAAGGAAACATCCTTGACATCAGGAGGGTGCATCCGGATCTGGTGGTAACCTGAAAATGCATCTAAAAAACTCATAAGAGAAAAACCGACGGCTGAGTCAACCAGCGCGTCGATTCGAGGCAAGGGGTAACAATCCTTGGGGCATGATTTATTTAATAAGGAAAAATCGATACACATGCGCCATTTTCCTCCTCCTTTCTTTACCATTACCACGTTGGAGATCCAGCCTGGATACTGGATCTCTGAGATGAAGCCTGCGTCCAGGAGCTTTTGGACCTCCTCTCGGATGGGGGCTTCTAGCTTGGTGGCGATGGCCCTCATCTTTTGGCGTATGGGGCGGGCTCTGGAATCCAGGTTCAAGCGGTGACAGGCCACGTCCGCGTCGATGCCCGGCATGTCTGCCGCGCTCCAAGCGAAGATGTCGACGTTGCCCTGGATGCAGGCTCGCATCCGTTCCTGATCCTCAAGGCTCAAGCCTCCGCTGATCTGAATCCTTTGCGCCTCCCCCGCTCTTGTAAGCACCTCCATCTCCACCACCTCTTCGGCCGGCTCCAGCCCCGACCGCTCCCAACTTACCCTTGCCTCTTCCCGCTCAAACTCGAGCTCTTCTCCCCCAACCTCATCAACTTCCATTGCCTCCTCCGGGCTCTCCTCCTGCCTCTGCTCTTCTTCATCCACCACTCCTCTCGTCTCTTCTAGGCTGATCTCCCCCAACTCCTCTACCTCCGCCATCTCCTCAGCAACCTCCATCGCCTCTCCCAGGCTCATCCCCCCTTCCTCAACTCCTTCCTGCTCAGCCATCTCCCTCTCCAACTCCTCTGCCTCCTCCATCCATGACACGGTGTTAACCGCCGTCACATAGCACTGCCTTGCCATCTTCGGATCCCCCCTGATCCTCACCTGCACCCCTCCATTGTTGAACTTGAGGCATTGGTGGTACGAGGAGGGTACACAGCGAAAGGCGCTGATGAGGGGGCGCCCAAAGATGGCATTGTAACTACTCGGGGCGTCCACGATTACGAACCGACAGTTCCGTGAGACGCCCCCAAGCCTCACATGCAAGCCTACTCCACCTTCCACCTCTTTCCTTTCGCCGGAGAAGCCAAAAAGCGGTCCATCGGAAGCCAGGACCCTTTTTCCTTCCACCCTCATCTCATCGAAGGCCTTCTTGAAGATCACGTTCACCGAGCTCCCATTATCCACCAGTATCCGGGAGACGGTGTAGTTCTCCACCGCTGTCTGGATCACAAGCGCGTCGCAGAACGGGTCCTCGTAGTCCGGCATATCCGCGGATGAGAAAGTGATCTTCTCCTCTGGGGGGGGAGCCTGGGAGGTCGAGGCGACCCCTCGGCGGAACATGGTTTGAAGGCTCCCCTTGCGGGTGGCCTCGATCCCCACCCCCCCGTGGATCACTCCGATCCCTCCTCGGGTCCCCACGTCAGTCCTGTCTTCACATCTGTCCTCCACCTCTTCCCGCTGTACTTCGACGATCCTTACAGGCGGATCTTGTCTTCCGGCCACTCTGGCCCCTCTAATCTCCAGAAACTCTGGGCAGGTGGCCGTTGTGTGACCTTCCTCCTGATGGAAGTCACAATAAGGCAACGCCACCCTGCCCCCTCTTCCTTCTCCTCCTCCCCTTCTTCCGGCTCCCCGAAGTCTTCTACCTCTTCCCCTTCCCACCTCCATAGCCTCCTGCGGCGGTGGGAAATGACCCCTTGGTCCCTGTCGCCATCCTCCCTGCTCCAGCCCTCTGGGCTCCCGAAAGTTATCTCTTATCTGAAGTCCTCCCTGGCCCTGGGGGCGACCCTCCTGAGGCCTCCAACCCAGTCGGTTGTTTGGCTCCCTGGCCCCCCCATGCTGTTGCCCCTGCCCTCGGGGCTCTTCTCTTCTCCTATCTTCCCTCGGCTCCCTCTGCTCCCTCTGCTCTCTCTGCCTTCCCGCCACCGGCTCCTTCACGTCGTCCTCGGCCAGCCTGGCTAGCTTCCTCGCAAACGCCGGGTTTGCCCTCTCGAAGTCTATCTCCTTCGCCGCCCTCTCCATGAGCTCCTCAAAAGAGAGAGGGGGCACTCTCTTCAACTCCATGCTGAAAAACCATGGCCTCAGCCCCAGGGTGAAGGCTAGCATCAGCGCATACCCCGGGACCTCCTGGACCAGGAGAACCTCCTCTTGGAACCGGTCGACATAGCGACCCAACGTCTCCTCCGGCCCCTGCCTCACTGCAAACAGGCACTCAGCCTCCTTCTTCCTTTTCTTCGAAGTTGAGAATCTCAACAGAAAACCCCTCCGCAGATCCTCAAAGCTGTAGATGGAACTTGCCGGCAACTGGTGGAACCAGTCCCTGGCCTTTTCTTTCAGAGTGATGGCAAAAAGCCTACACTTGAAGGCATCCGACATTTGCCTGATGGACACCACGTCCTCGAACCATTGCACGTGCTGGACCGGGTCATCCTTCCCGGTGTAGTAGGTCATGTCCGGCTCCCGGAACCCCTCCGGCACTGGAGCCGAGACAATGAGCTCACTAAAGGGGGTCTCGCCCCCTGCCTGGCGAGAAGGCACGTCCCGCGATCTCGGTTGGCTGGACCGATCCGCGAGACCTTGCCCAGGGAAGAGTTCCCGCACCGTCGCCTCCTTCTCGCCCAGATCCGCCGGGAGCTCCTTCCCGAGACGCTGACCTGGGAAGAGCTCCCGCGCGGCTACGTCTCTTTCGCCTGCCTCTACCGGGACCTCCTTACCGGGGCGCTGCCCTGGAGCGTTCTCGCCTAGCAGCGGAACCACCTCCACCGGAACCTGCGGCGTCTCCCACTCGTTCCTTGCCGAGAAGGCCAAGTTGATCGTCTGCATGACTTCTCGCCTGAAGTCCTCAAACATTTTCCTCGTCGCCTCGTCCACCCGGGTGGGGGATCCTCCCGCACCTGATCCTTCACCCTCGCCTCCTGCCATGGGACTTAACTCAAGATTTTCTTGCACCGACTGCTTCCACGCTCACCGCACCAGAACTGTTGAAGCCAAAAATGACCTCAACAAATGTTCACGAACCAAAGTGCAGTCAATGCCTACTTCTCTCAAACCTCGACCCCTGACAGGTTGCTAAGGCCCTAACACTGACCCAAAGCCTCAGCTGGGAGGTCCCACCACACACCCGGAAGATCTCTGAGAGCTTCCCCTCCAAAGCCGAATGCTGGGCTGGGAGCTCTTCAGAAGGCACTAGGGCTAGAGGAAAATGATCAACTTGCCTTCTAAAGAGCCCTTATGGGTCTTTTTATAGCCTTCCTTTGACCTGAAAATACTGAAATACCCCTGAGGGGTCTGCCAATAGCCAAATCCCGCTGTCATTCGAAGGGCACTTGGGTAATTTTACCTCGGGATAATAATAATAAAATAATCCCCTTTACGAGCGCCGGGCCCCACCACATGGGCCCACTTGGCGAGAACCCTGGTTGAGAAGGCTCTCGCTGGACCCCCACCCGGGCCAACCTTGGCGAGACCCCTTGCCAGGGAGGTTCGCGCCCTTCACGGTCTTGAAACTACCGCGACTGAAGGCCTACTTGGGGCCTTCTCGCCTCCCCTGGGCGGGAGCTTGTCTTAAGGCGGAAGCTTCCGTGGTCGACGATCTCTCCTACCGAGAGCTCGACTATCTGCCTTGGTCGGTCGACGATCTCTCCTGCCGAGAGCTCGACTATCTGCCTTGGGCGGTCGACGATCTCTCCTGCCGAGAGCTCGACTATCTGCCTTGGGCGGTCGACGATCTCTCCTGCCGAGAGCTCGACTATCTGCTTTGGTCGGTCGACGATCTCTCCTGCCGAGAGCTTGAACATCTGCCTTGGGCGGAAGCCCCTTCAGGGCGAGAACTCTATAAGTATGTCTTAGGGCTAACCCAGGGCTAACCTGAGCCTAGCCCAATTCCTCAGTGGTGTCTCCGGGTCCCACCCAGCGAATATGGGGTTGTACACGGATAGTTAAACTCATCAACCAAATTCGGAATTTTGGAGGCATAATTGATGATAGCACAATTGTTCCCAAAGTTTTACGAAGCTTAACCGCTCTATTTAATCCTGCAGTTATGGTAATCGAAGAATCAAAAGATCTCAAGAGATTATCCTTAACTGAATTGGCAGGATCGTTAAAGGCTCATGAAGACCGTCTCCAAAGGGACTCTCAACCCCTTGAGCAGGCTTTCCAATCTAAGGTTGTGGTTAAACAACAACCTTCCAGGAACTTCAACAAACCTGTTCAATCAGCCGCAGTTACTGGTAATAAAGCTTATCACCCTGGAGCAACATATAAGCTTAAACAAAAAGGAAAAGCTCAGTCAAAACAGTTTCAATCTCAGGGAAATAAGAAATATTGCATTATCTGTGACAAAACAACACATGATTCTCGGGATTGCTATTCTAGATGTAAAAAATGTAGAGTTCCAAATCATTCAGCAAAAGATTGTTGGCATAATTCACATGAGCAAGCTCAATATACAGAGAAAAGGAAAGCTCCAATATAAGAAAAAGAAAAGGAAGAGATGTTCTATTCTTGTATGCAAGCCTCCATGGATGAAACCACCATTTGGTACGTTGACAGTGGCTGCTCTAGCCACATGTCAAATAACATATGTAATTTTATTTCAATTGATGAGAAGTATAAATCTGTAGTTCATTTAAGGGATGGTAAAACAATTCCAATCAAAGGAAAGGGAACTGTTGCTATTACCTCCTCAACTGGACAAGCAAGAACAATACCTGAAGTACACTTTGTGCCCTCACTTGCTCAGAATCTATTGAGTGTGGGGCAGCTATTAAGTAAGGGATATGAACTACAATTTCTTGAAGACTCCTGTCATATAAAGTGTAACGACCCCATCCGTTAAATGACGTATAGTAGAAGGTCCGGCCGGGGCCCCACACTATATGCCACAAACAGACGGTGAGGTCACAGGATAATACCAAACCAAATACGAATCCTAACTCAGAGCATTCTAGCGGAAGCTTTAAGTTACAACTTTGAACTCGCAACCGGAATGTCCAATATATAAAACCACCTTTATATATAAAACCATGGAATGTACACAACCACAAGAGTTTGGCCTTAAGGCCTTACAGTTCCTCTTTACATACAACATGTTTTACAAACCTCGGCGCGCAGGCCGGCCATACATGAGTACAAGAGAAAACAAAACAAAGCCATTCGCTTAGCCTTCAAGGGCTAGCCGCAGCAGCAGCAGCAACAGCAGTAGGGCTTCAGCCCATCATTTACCACTTGGCTCTCCAGCACCTGCACGGGAACAATCCACCCAACCGGTGGCAAACAATGCAACGGTCAGCTTTCAGCTGACCCAATTATAACAATCCTACCCCTTTCTCGGGGCATGAGCATTCTTTCCCTACAAGCATGGCATCATCAAATAGCAACTATGTGCGCGCAGGCACATGCAAGCCATCACAACTATCGGCCACACGGCCCGACAGTCCGTGCACTCAGGGCACATTTTCGGTGTACCGGAATACCAGGGTCAACACCACCGTCTACACGGTATTTGAGCATTCTAGTCTTTCCGGCGCGCGGGCCTAAGACTCTCATTAGGCGCTCCAACAAAACCTATAACCAGGCTTCCAAGTCGGACGGACCTAACGCAGGTACGGATCAGCCACCCCCCGTTGCTCAAGTCGCCGTGCCACCTCGAATACGGAAGTATCCATGGCTATTTATAGGCGCGGGTCGGTTTCACCTTTCCTGTTCGGCAATCTGTCTTTTCATCGAGTTGCAGCCCAACGGCTCAACCACTCACAAAGTGGCAACACACGGCCACAAGAGTTGCATCCAACCCTCTTCATTTCCTGGACATCGTCCAGTACTTCCTGCCGCACCAAGCAACAGGTAGGAACAAGGCATCACAAGCCATAGGCATCACAAGCCATAATCACGGAGCCTTCTCCGATATGCAAACAAGCATCACCAATCCAGACCATGTCCAGATGGGCTTCACACAGCATGCCTAGAGCCGTACTCCAATTCCGGCCTCTAACAAGGGGGACTTCACATATCTACCCCAAGGGACACCACAACCCACCGCACACTCGCGGGGAAGGGTTTTCCCTATGCAATGCAGAAAAGAAGGACTTTACATGTCCAAGGAGGGAGATCGTTACCCTTGTCGATCTCTTCGGTGCCATCGAAAACGAGTCGGTGAGAAAGAACCGCAGCAGCCTTGCCTTCACAACGCCGGCTTCGGATCACGAATCGGACCACGGGAGCTCCGCCGGTGGCTTGCTCTCCTCCTCCTTCTTTCTCTCTTCCTCTCTCTTTCTCTCTTCCTTAAGGACAAATGAAGAATGAATCTTCATCCTTCCTTCACGTAATAAACCAGCCAGGAAACCACCTTGGCCCTTGGATCAAAAGAGAGAAAACTGAACGGCCAAGATTTTCCCAAAAACCCAATTTTTGGCCGACACGGCCTGTGACACGCCCGTGTCACAGGCCGTGTACCCCTTAAGCGGCACACACAGTTTGAACCGACTGAACAACACGGGCATCGACACGCCCGTGTCGAACCTGACACGCCCGTGTCATTCTTGAGACACGCCCGTGTTTCCTGCTTCATCGAGCTGCAACCAGTACACGGGTCGGAACACGGCAGCTAACACGCCCGTGTCCAGCCTGACACGCCCGTGTTCAAGGCCGTGTTCAAGGCCGTGTCCGGCTCTGACTTGAATAGGCCAATTTCGAAAAATAATTCGAACACGCCCTGGGACACGCCCGTGTCGAAGGCCGTGTCCCAGGCTCGACGCTCGTCGACTATCAATCGTCGACTAGCCTGAACACGCCCTGGGACACGCCCGTGTCCCAGGCCGTGTACACCCGACACGCCCTGGGACACGCCCGTGTCCCAGGCCGTGTAAATCAGCCTGCTACTCAAACTTCATGTTGAGTCTTTTTGGGGCCTTTTTGGGGTGTTACAACCCTCCCCCCCTTATCAAAATTTCGTCCCGAAATTTGCACGGTAAGGAAACAAAACCAGCAATGTTATAACTCTGTTATAACAAAAAGTACACGGTCTACAGTTTATACAAATAACTCGGGAAACTCAGCTCGCATGGTCTGCTCTCGCTCCCATGTTAGCTCTTCACGGCCACAATTGTCCCATCGGACCTTGACCATCCCGATCACTTTGTTCCGCAACTGTTTCTCGGCTCGATCCTCGATCCGAATGGGTCTAACCCTCGTCATTAGCCCATACTCGACCGGTACCCGATCATTCTCCACTACTTGAGCTGGATCCTTCACCGCCTTACGAAGGACTGAGATGTGAAACACATCATGTAATCCACCCAAGTCCGCTGAAAGTGCTAGTCGATAAGCAGCTTCCCCAACTCGCTCCACCACCTCAAACGGACCAAGATACCTCGGACTTAGCTTTTTCAAACGCCGAATCCTGGACACACCTTTGAAGGGTTTGACCTTCAAATATACCCAATCCCCCACCGCAAACTCCACGTTCCGGTGCTTGGCATTGTAGTACTTTGCTTGACGATCTTGGGCTATCAATAGCCTCTCCCGAATAGAGCGTATGAGCGAAGTAGCTTCTTCGACTTCCTTTTTCCCACTCAGCTTCGATTCGCCTGCTTCTGCCCAAGCTAACGGTGTACGGCATTTACGCCCATACAACGCCTCAAATGGTGCCATACCAATACTCGCTTGGTAGCTATTGTTATAGGCAAATTCAACAAGAAATATATACTCTTCCCATCGCTTACCAAAGTCTAGGGCGCACATGCGGAGCATGTCCTCCATCGTCCTGTTGGTTCGTTCAGTCTGGCCATCCGTTTGGGGATGAAAGGCCGTACTAAACGCTAACTTTGTACCCAACATTTGATGAACGAGCCGCCAATCATTCGATGTGAACCGCCCATCACGGTCACTAACGATGCTCCGAGGAACACCGTGCAGTCGAACAACTTGCTCCACATAAAGCTTGGCCAATGTTTCCACTGAATCGTCTCTTCTATTTGGAAGGAAGTGCGCAACTTTTGTCAACCGGTCCACAATCACCCAGATTGAATCATGACCGCGTTGAGATCTCGGCAACCCGTGCACGAAATCCATCGAAATGTCATCGAACTTCCACTCCGGAATAGGTAACGACTTCAGGAAACCGCCAGGCTTCTGGCATTCTTCTTTCACTAATGCACAAGTATGGCATTCAGCCACATAACGTGCCACATCTTTCTTTAATCCGGGCCACCAGAACAGCTTTTTCAGATCTCTGTACATCTTTGTGCTCCCTGGGTGAACTGAGTACTTTGCAAAGTGAGCTTCGTACATCAACTCTTCCCTCAATTTACCCACACTTGGGACGCACACTCGACCATTTCTCCGTAACAACCCGTTATCCCAAGAGAATTGATCATCCGGCCCATCTTTAGCATAGCGCTGGAGACTTTCATCAAGCTCCGTTGCTCGCCGAACTCTGTCCGCAAGGTCATATTGCACCTCCGTCCAGTTCAAACATGCATCGGTTGACGCACCCTTGTCAACGCAAGATATCTCCAATGCTTCCAATTCTTGGATCAAACGCTGATCATGCCTCTGCAACCAGCTTGCCCGTACCGGAGTCTTCCGACTCAAAGCATCAGCGACCACATTTCCCTTCCCGGGGGTATAGTGAATCTCGAAGGTGTAGTCCCCAAGGAACTCCATCCATCTTCGTTGTCGCATATTCAGATCCTTCTGATCCAACAAATACTTTAGGCTCTTGTGATCCGTATAGATATCCACTTTCACGCCATATAGATAGTGCCGCCACAACTTGAGCGCAAAGATTACCGCCGCCAACTCCAAATCATGGACGGGGTAATTCCGCTCATGCACTTTCAACTGACGCGAGCCATAAGCAATCACTTTACCAAATTGCAGAAGAACGCAGCCTAAGCCGCTCCCTGATGCATCACTATAGATCTCATACCCATCGGTACCATATGGCGATGTCAACACAGGCGCCGTGGTCAAACGACTCTTCAAGTCTTCAAAAGCTCGCGCGCACTCCGGCGTCCAAATGAACTTTTGATCTTTTCTCGTCAGCGTGGTCAGAGGTAAAGCAATCCGTGAGAAGTTTTCCACAAACCGTCTATAGTAGCCCGCAAGTCCAAGGAAGCTCCTGACCTCGGCCACTGAAGACATCACTGGCCAATCTCGGATGGCACTTATCTTCAACGGATCCACCGCAATACCCTCTCCGCTTACCACATGGCCTAAAAAGGCTACTGAAGAGAGCCAGAACTCACACTTTGAGAACTTGGCAAAAAGCTTATTCCTCCGCAGGGTATGCAAGACCAACCGCAAATGGTTTGCGTGATCCTCTTCCGACTGAGAGTATACTAAGATGTCATCGATAAACACAATAACAAACAAATCCAAATACTCTCGGAACGTTCGATGCATTAGGTCCATAAATACCGAAGGCGCATTACATAGGCCATACGACATTACCGTGAACTCATAATGACCGTAGCGTGTTCCAAACGCCGTCTTGGGAATGTCACCTTCCCGAATCCTTAGCTGATAATATCCCGATTTCAAATCCAACTTGGAATAGACCGTTGATCCTGCCAGCTGATCAAAGAGGTCATCAATTCGCGGAATCGGATATTTATTTTTCTCCGTCAGCTTATTCAACTCGCGGTAGTCAATACACAACTGTAAGCTACCGTCTTTCTTTTTCACAAAGAGAACAGGCGCGCTCCAAGGTGACATACTTGGGCGTATATATCCCTGCTCCAACAACTCTTGCAATTGGACTTTCAACTCAGCCATCTCTTTTGGCGCGACGCGATATGGAGAGCGGGCCACAGGTTTCGCACCTGGCACAACTCAATAGAGAAGTCAATATCCCGCTGGGGTGGTAACCCAGGAAGATCTTTAGGAAACACATCGGCAAACTCTGACACAACTGGCACTTCACCGACACTGGCCTTTGGCTCAACAGCCTGAATTAGCGTGAAGAATAACTCCGCGCCCTTCCGAACAGCATTGACGACTTGGAGTGCAGACAACAGAGTCCCGCCAACTCCTCGCATACCAGCGAACTTCGTCACAAGCCCGGTATTCTGGCCCAGTGTAATCTCTTTGGAGTTGCAATCAATAAAGGCACGCTGCTCCGAGAGCCAGTCCATACCAAAGATCACATCAAACTCCGATAACGGTAGCACAGCTGCACTCAAACCGAAATCCCGACTTCCTATTTGCACATCCACATCGCAAGCCCTATCCGTAAGCATCACACAGCCATTCGGTAATAGCACCCTTGTACTATCCACCGTCACATGACTCGGTACCCCAATGCGAGATACGAAATCCTCAGACAGAAAAGAATGCGAAGCACCCGTATCAAACAGGGCTCTCGCCAAATTATTCCGAATCAGGACAAAGCCTGCAGCACACACATCATGCACAAGCTATACATAACCAAAACCAAAAGCACAGCAAGTAAACTAACTCAACTCGTACCTGTGACGACGTCACTTTGCTTAATCGCTTCCTGTTGGCCAAGTTGATAGATTCGGGGCTGCGCCTGGGAAGCAGAGGAATCCACCACCGCTTTGCCCTTCTCAGCATACGACGCACCCGCCTTCTTTTCCCCTTTGGGCTGCACAACCCGACAGTCACGAGCAATATGCTCCACCTGGCCACAGTTATAGCATGTACGAGCATCTGGCCTTGATGTCGCTCCTGACACAACGGTCGTAGTCACTTGCCCAGATAGCTTGGACCTCTTGCCCCCTTTCTTCTGGTAAAACGACTTGCTCGGGCGAGGTGCTTGAAACTCTGGCTTCGACCCAACCAAGCCCTTATTCCCTTGCACTCGCCTCATGTCCTTCTCCAACGCGCACGCAGTATCAACCAACGCCTGAAACCCTTGGCTCACTGAACTCGAAAGCAGGAATCGCAACTCATCCCGCAATCCTTCATAGAACCGATTCATTTTCCTTTGGTCATCCGCGAAGATTGTTCCCGCATATCGTCCCAACCTGGTAAACTCGTGCAAGTAGATATCCACACTATCTTCCCCTTGCTTTAACCGTTGGAACTCATTTTCCATAGCAATGCGTTGCGCTGCTGGGACATGTTTCGCCAGAAATATTCGAGAGAACTCCTCAATCGATACTTGTGTTAATTGCCTGCCCGCCAAATGGTGTAGCTCAACCTCGTCCCACCACAACCGCGCCTCCCCTTCAAGCATGAAGGTGGCCAAGGTGACCTTGAGAGTTTCCTCCGCCCTGATCGCTGTCATTATTCTCTTGACACGCGATAACCAATCTTTCGCCTGCGTTGGGGATCCCATTCCCGCAAACGTAGGAGGACTGAAGCTCATGAATTGCTTCAACTGTCGGTCAGCTGCTCGTGGATCTACAGCCTCAACCGGCTCGGGTCTTACATCAACACGAACTGGCACTACTGCCGGCTGCGCCTGCCCGGTCGGCTGAATCATGGCAAATAGCGCCTCAGCCACTAAGCGAACAGTTTCCGCAGATGGAGGAGGTGTGGGCACCTCAGCTGGTGCCGCACTCTCATCAGAACGCTGGGGCTCAGACTGCCCAGCACCACTACGCGTCACCTATAGGTGGACAAGACACACATTAGCGAACGCATACAAGCAAAACAACACAAAAAGGAACGCGCAGATTCCTTAAACAAGATTTTGTACATTCCTTAGTGGACATTCCAGAGTTCATTAGCGTTACAGCAGGTCGCACAAACACGTGCTCGCCACCCCACAAAAGAATTCGACCACGAATTCGAAAGAGGAAGACCGACAAAAGCTGATACCAAAATGTAACGACCCCATCCGTTAAATGACGTATAGTAGAAGGTCCGGCCAGGGCCCCACACTATATGCCACAAACAGACGGTGAGGTCACAGGATAATACCAAACCAAATACGAATCCTAACTCAGAGCATTCTAGCGGAAGCTTTAAGTTACAACTTTGAACTCGCAACCGGAATGTCCAATATATAAAACCACCTTTATATATAAAACCATGGAATGTACACAACCACAAGAGTTTGGCCTTAAGGCCTTACAGTTCCTCTTTACATACAACATGTTTTACAAACCTCGGCGCGCAGGCCGGCCATACATGAGTACAAGAGAAAACAAAACAAAGCCATTCGCTTAGCCTTCAAGGGCTAGCCGCAGCAGCAGCAGCAACAGCAGTAGGGCTTCAGCCCATCATTTACCACTTGGCTCTCCAGCACCTGCACGGGAATAATCCACCCAACCGGTGGCAAACAATGCAACGGTCAGCTTTCAGCTGACCCAATTATAACAATCCTACCCCTTTCTCGGGGCATGAGCATTCTTTCCCTGCAAGCATGGCATCATCAAATAGCAACTATGTGCGCGCAGGCACATGCAAGCCATCACAACTATCGGCCACACGGCCCGACAGTCCGTGCACTCAGGGCACATTTTCGGTGTACCGGAATACCAGGGTCAACACCACCGTCTACACGATATTTGAGCATTCTAGTCTTTCCGGCGCGCGGGCCTAAGACTCTCATTAGGCGCTCCAACAAAACCTATAACCAGGCTTCCAAGTCGGACGGACCTAACGCAGGTACGGATCAGCCACCCCCCGTTGCTCAAGTCGCCGTGCCACCTCGAATACGGAAGTATCCATGGCTATTTATAGGCGCGGGTCGGTTTCACCTTTCCTGTTCGGCAATCTGCCTTTTCATCGAGTTGCAGCCCAACGGCTCAACCACTCACAAAGTGGCAACACACGGCCACATGAGTTGCATCCAACCCTCTTCATTTCCTGGACATTGTCCAGTACTTCCTGCCGCACCAAGCAACAGGTAGGAACAAGGTATCACAAGCCATAGGCATCACAAGCCATAATCACGGAGCCTTCTCCGATATGCAAACAAGCATCACCAATCCAGACCATGTCCAGATGGGCTTCACACAGCATGCCTAGAGCCGTACTCCAATTCCGGCCTCTAACAAGGGGGACTTCACATATCTACCCCAAGGGACACCACAACCCACCGCACACTCGCGGGGAAGGGTTTTCCCTATGCAATGCAGAAAAGAAGGACTTTACATGTCCAAGGAGGGAGATCGTTACCCTTGTCGATCTCTTCGGTGCCATCGAAAACGAGTCGGTGAGAAAGAACCGCAGCAGCCTTGCCTTCACAACGCCGGCTTCGGATCACAAATCGGACCACGGGAGCTCCGCTGGTGGCTTGCTCTCCTCCTCCTTCTTTCTCTCTTCCTCTCTCTTTCTCTCTTCCTTAAGGACAAATGAAGAATGAATCTTCATCCTTCCTTCACGTAATAAACCAGCCAGGAAACCACCTTGGCCCTTGGATCAAAAGAGAGAAAACTGAACGGCCAAGATTTTCCCAAAAACCCAATTTTTGGCCGACACGGCCTGTGACACGCCCGTGTCACAGGCCGTGTACCCCTTAAGCGGCACACACAGTTTGAACCGACTGAACAACACGGGCATCGACACGCCCGTGTCGAACCTGACACGCCCGTGTCATTCTTGAGACACGCCCGTGTTTCCTGCTTCATCGAGCTGCAACCAGTACACGGGTCGGAACACGGCAGCTAACACGCCCGTGTCCAGCCTGACACGCCCGTGTTCAAGGCCGTGTTCAAGGCCGTGTCCGGCTCTGACTTGAATAGGCCAATTTCGAAAAATAATTCGAACACGCCCTGGGACACGCCCGTGTCGAAGGCCGTGTCCCAGGCTCGACGCTCGTCGACTATCAATCGTCGACTAGCCTGAACACGCCCTGGGACACGCCCGTGTCCCAGGCCGTGTACACCCGACACGCCCTGGGACACGCCCGTGTCCCAGGCCGTGTAAATCAGCCTGCTACTCAAACTTCATGTTGAGTCTTTTTGGGGCCTTTTTGGGGTGTTACATAAAGGATATTCAAAGTGGGAGTATCATTGCTACAGCTCATATGACAAGCAATATGGTTTTCACCTTGGATATAGCTAAACCATCTCTTCAAGCCCTCACCAGCCAACAATCATACTCACCAACAACTCTATGGCATGCTCGGCTAAGACATGTTCATTGGAATGCAATTCAACTCATATCAAAGAAGGAATTGGTAAGAGGTTTGCCTGTTTTAAATTGGCAGCAGAAAGAATTATGTTCTAAATTTAAAATTGCCAAGTTACATGCTCTCCCTTGTACAAGGATAAATTCTATTCAATCAGCTCAATCATTGGAGCTAATTCATGCCGACTTATGGGGACCCGCTTCAACCCCCTCAGTAGGAGGTAAATTATACTTTTTGCTTCTAGTAGATGATCACAAACGTTTTATGTGGATCTATTTTTTAACTCACAAATATGAAGCATTTGAAGTATTTAAAACCTTCAAAGCTGCTGCTGAAAAGAAATTGGGTCTGCCTATTAAATGTTTAAGAACTGATAGAGGAGGGGAGTTCACCTCACATCAGTTCACTTCCTACTGTCAACAAGAAGACATAAAAAGGGATCTCACAGCTCCTTATTCTCCACAGCAAAATGGAGTTGTAGAACGACAAAATAGGACTGTGATTGAAATGGCTAAATGCCTTATGCTATCCAAACAACTCCCAAAATGTCTTTGGGCCGAAACAAGCAGAACTGTCATCTACTTATTAAACAGATGCCCAACTAAAGCCTTAAAAAATATCACTCCCTATGAAAAGATAAATAATAAACAACCATATATTACCCATTTGAGAATATTTGGTTGTCCCTGTTATACTTTAATACCTGCTATCAAAAGAGACAAACTTGATTCCAAGGGAGAAAGATATTTGTTTATTGGCTACAGTGAAAACTCCAAGGCTTATAAATTGTATAACCCAACAACAAAGAAGCTTGTTATTAGCAGAAATGTTGCTTTTAATGAAGAAGATATATGGCAGTGGTCGTCAGAGCCTAATGCTCCTGTGCAGGTTGAGCTGAGATCCAGTCCCTTCCATGACACAGGAGATGTCAATGCTTCTGTGCAGGTTGAGCTGAGATCCAGCCCCCTCCATGTCACAGAGAATGTCATTGATGGTGCACCCCAAGTGATGACACCAACCGATCCTATCAGAACAGTTATGACTGATTCTGATTCTGACTCATCATCGCCACTTCGAATGTGAAGCCTTCAGGAAATATATGACACAATAGAAGTTGCTTTCTTTGTTATGTCTCCAAGCGCCTTTGAAGAGTCTCAGGAAAAGGAAGAATGGAGAAATGTCATGTCAGAAGAAATAAAAACATTAGAAAGAAACAAAACATGGAAATTAGTCCAAAACCCACTACATCAAAAAACAGTGGGATTAAAATGGATTTATAAAACAAAACTGAATGCAGATGACACTGTTGCAAAACAAAATGCTCATTTGGTTGCAAAAGGATTTGCACAGCAATATGGAGTAGATTATTCAGATACATTTGCTCCTCTTGTCAGAATGGATACCATTCGACTCATCTTAGCATATGCATCACAACATAATTATCAAATCTTTCACCTAGATGTTAAAGCAGCTTTTTTGAATGGGGACCTGCAAGAAGACATCTATGTTGATCAACCATAAGGATTTCAAAAAACAGGGGAGGAAGCAGACAAAGTATATAAATTACAAAAAGCTTTATATGGTTTGAAACAATCACCCCGTGCTTGGAATCACAATTTAGATGCGTATATGATTGCTCAGTTGTTCTGCCCCTGTCCAAGTGATCCCTCATTATATGTGAAACGTCACAAGGCTCATATTCTATTGGTAGGCTTATATGTTGATGACCTTTTGGTCACTGGCAGTTGCCCTCATATGATCAAGACATTCAAAGATTCAATGCTTGCGAAATATGAAATGTTTGATCTTGGAAAAATGAAGCTATTTCTAGGTATGGAAATTCAGCAAAAGCCGCTGGGAATCACCATATCACAACGAACATACATCCTAGAACTTCTTAATAAATTACAAATGCAAGACTGCAATCCGTCCTTAACTCCAATGGAACCAGGTGTAAAGCTATCAAAATATACAGAAGAAGGAAAGGAGAATGAAAAGGAGTTTAGATCTTTAGTGGGATCATTAGGTTATCTCACTAACACTCGACCGGATATCGCCAACGCTGTAAACATTGTATCCCGATTTGCAAGCAATCCCTCTATTTCACATATGGTTGCAGCAAAAAGGATACTACGCTATCTCAAAGGAACCACTTATCTTGGTCTAGTGTATGCCATGGAAGTGAATCCTACAGTAATTGACTACTCTGATTCTGATTGGGGCTCAAGCGTTGATGATCGTCGGAGCACTAGCGGCTACATTTTCTATTTTGGATCTATGGCTATCATTTGGGCTTCTCGCAAACAACCTTCAGTGGCATTGTCGACCACTGAGGCTGAATACATGGCCTTAAGCAATGCATGTTGTGAAGCTCTCTGGTTATATCATCTACTTGCTGAAATACGTGGTTTCGACTCAAACGAACCGATTTCCCTCTTCTGCGACAACACTTCCACAATCCATCTGGCAAACAACCAAGTAACACAAAGGAAATGCAAACACATCGAAATGAGGTTTCATTTCATCAGAGATGCAAGTAGAAAAGCGAAGAATTAAAGTGGAGTACTGCCCATCTGCAGATAAATTGGCAGATGCGCTGACGAAGCCGCTGCCGAGAACTCGCTTCCTGGAGCTTCGATCGAAGTTAGGGATAGGGCTAATAAAAGGCCCGGTTTAGAGGGGAATTGTGAAATATAAACCGGTTCCTTATCTCTTCCTTATGCACCAGGGCAGTTGTACCTGGTATAATTAATACCTAATGTAAATAGTAGCAAAGTCAAAGTACAACTCTCTACTGCTTGTACTGATCTCAAGCTTGCCCAATGTAATAACTGCTATATAAATATAAGCATCATAGTATCTTATGTGTGCTAAGTTTTCTTCTATCTTAAGTTCAAGTTCCTGTGCATTTACAACTCACAATCTATTCTTATATCCCACAACCTTACTTCCACTTAGGCTCCGTTTTGGGGGGACTTATTTTCAGCGGTCAAGCGGTTACGACCGCATGTACCGGACCTTAATTTAGATCTGGTACATGCGGTAGTAATCGCTTGACCGCTGAAAATAAGTCCCCCCAAACGGAGCCTTAATCTTTCCTCGGTTCACCACCCCTATCTATCACGACCCACATGTCAATCTCAACTCTGTCAATGTATAAGTACGCTGCCTCGGCCAACCGTTAGAGAAAGTTAGTTCTCTCACAAGACAATTAATTCTAATGAAAGCCTTCGCCATCCACAAACGAGACACGATGCACTTTCTTATATATAGTTTGATTTGAGAACAACAAAAACCGTTTGCTTTTCTTCACCCCTTTTTTGTGCTCTCTCTCTTCCAACCATGAAAACGGGAGCCTCCAAGCCAATTCTGGTGTGGGAGCTCTGGCAACGAACTCTCAAGTACGTGTACGGTGGGATCTCCGGCAATCGCCGATCATTTTCGTCATTCTATCTAACTCATCGAAACAACCATCAGAAATATGGAACTCAAGATTTTTCACTAAAATTCCTCACCTTTTAACATGAAGCAAATCATACTTTATTAAAGAAAGCTTTATGAATAAATACAATATATAATTGTAATATAATTTCAATAGGGAAAGTTATATTTTTTTATAATTCAGACAGCTAGGTGAGTGGCTAGAGCGCCCTAGAGCATTAATGTGTACGAGGGTCCTGAGTCTGTCCCATATCCGCAATATTGGATTATTTAGTATTAATTTGTTCTGCATGCTACCTTCAGCTATTTTATCATTTATATAAATATAGGAAATTCTTATGAGCACCGCAGTTTTGTCTAGACGTACCGCATTTTTTTCTAATTTTTCGTGTCTTTTGTTACTTATAAGACGAAAATCAACTGCAATATATATATATATAAAAGAGTCAATGGGTGTGATAATGTACGTGCATGATATGATAATACTAATTAATTATCTCCAAGATGATGAAGCTGACGTGGCACTTCCGGATCCTGTACTGGTAGGTACGTACAGGAGTCCTCTTCCAAAGTCCTTGCAGTTGTTGCATGGTCTATTTTGTGCATTAATATCAATCAATCAGCCAGTCTCTTTTTTTTTTGGGTCAAAAGTAGTTTTATTTTAAAAGGCTTAACACATGATTAAATTGTCATTTGTTAACGCCCACCTAAGGAATTGTTAATGTATATTTGGGTACTAAACGGAATCAGACTCTTAACGGGTCTAGTTCGGATAACGGGATATCTGATACCCGTATTAAACCTAGGATTTGTCTATAAAACTCATGATCAAACTGTGGGCAACAGGAAGATAGTTCCACTTTGACCACAACCCGTAATGATTCGTAGGAACTTCATCTACTTTTATGCTCAAATGTATAATGTTTGTTAGGCGATCCTTAACGAATGAAATTTTAACCCATGCGTTTACCACCGCCACCACCGTGCCAAACGGAGCCTTAGGCTCCATTTGTTTGGGCGTTTCGTTGCTCCGTTTTGAGCAAACGCCGCCGGAAGGAGGAAAAACAAATGAACCTCCGGCGGCGTTTGCTCCGTTTCCACCCGCCCCCCTTGAGAAACGCCCCCAAAAAGCTCCGTTTGGAGCAGCCACCTCCCCCCTCCAGTTCGAACACTCCGTTTCCACCCGCCGGATCGACCCGCCACCGCCGAACCAAATGAAGCCTTAGTGTTGAAATATTTTGCATACTTTATGTTTGGACGTGTCAATATTGGCTCATTAATTAGTAATTCTTTAGTATGGTCAATGACCTAGGGCACGGCTATATGCTGGAGATACTACATATACTTGTTTCAAAATTGAAGGAGTATATATACGTAGAATACTTTGAGCGGAGCCGCTAGCGTATAGAATATTAGCTAGGTTTAGGGTTTATATTTTTATTAATTTATTGAGCTTCATTATTTCAAGGATTCTAGCTGGTGATCTCAAAAGGCGAGGAATTAATTACATAAACGGTTTGAAGGTGACGATTTGCTCCATAGAATTAAGTGGAGTCACTACAAGAAAAACATGATTTAGAAAGGGAAATTAGGAAGGCTTGATAATCCTTCCTAATTAGCATCAAATTTAGCAAGGAATATACTTGATGGGTTCCCCCTTTTTACGGAAAGTCATGGGTGGGTCCCACCCCCCCATGATCTCTCATGGAGATGATGGGGGCGGACCCCCACTCCCTCCCCTCATGGGGAAACCGCCGCCATAGGAACCGCCGCCGGCAAGAGGCCAAGCCACCACCGGCGGCCGGCCCTCTCACGGCCACCACGACCGTGGCCGGCCTCGGCCATGGCCGCCCCGGCCATGGCCGACCGGGGCCATGGCCGCCCCGGCTATGGCCGGCCGGGGCCATGGCCGCCCCGGCCATGGCCGCCCGGCCATGGCCGGCCGGGGCCATGGCTGCCCGGCCATGGCCGGCCGGGGCCATGGCCGCCCGGCCATGGCCGGCCGGGGCCATGGCCGCCCCGGCCATGGCCGCCCGGCCATGGCCGCCCCGGCCATGGCCGCCCGGCCATGGCCGGCCGAGGCCATGGCCGCCCCGGCCATGGCCGCCCGGCCATGGCCGGCCGTGGCCATGGCCGGCCGTGACCTTGGCCGCCGCCGACCTCCCTCGCCGGCCGCCCGGCTGTCGCCGCCGTCATGACGGCCCGCCATCGTGGGAAGCCCCCCCGGCCGTCCGATCAAGGGGAGAGCCCTCCCTGCCGTCCGATTAAGGGGGTAACCACCCATTTCCCCACCACTAACCCACTATGTTAGTGGTGGGGCCCGCCATAACTTCCCCCTAGAGCCTATAAAAGGACCCCAGGGGCTCCTCATTTAATCAACTTTCTCCTCCTACGCTTCCCCCTTCTTCTTCTTCCTCAGGTGGGAGCTCTCCCGTTTTCTCTGCCAGCGGCCGCCTCTCGCCGCCAACCACCGACGGCCACCCGCAACCTCCAGCGGCCGCTAACGGATATCAGCACCCGTCAACAGCTACCGGAACCTGTCACCGGCTATTGGCACCCCATCAGAGCCCAAGGAAAAAGAGCGCACTCCAAGAGCTGAGAAAGGCGCACAAAGGAAGAAGTGACAACCCTTGGACCCGCGTCGCCCCTGAGCGCACGCGCCCGAAGTATCTCGTGCAGTCCACCGTCCAAGTCCCGTTGGCGAGGCAGTCTGTTGCCCACCAACGGGTGCATACACTCTCTCTCTCTCCTCAAGATTGTAACGGGAGCGGCCTGTCGCCCCGATTCCCCCATAAAAGTGTACCTCCAGCAATCTAGTAGATTTTTGACCGGCACCGACCCGGTCACGTGGTTTTTCACCCGGTTGAAGGGTTTTCCACGCTAAAACTTCCTGTGTCCATCCCCCGTATTTCAATTGACTATGTACGCGCTCGACCGCTCCGAGAGCTAAGGCGGCCCAAGAATATCCGGCCCGACCGGAGCATCGAGTTAGACCGCAACAGTTTGGCGCCGTCTGTGGGAAACATTCCCAGCATTCATTCGCAGAGCAAGTTCACCATCCCTACAACCGCGATGGCAAAAGGAAATGCCCGCACCGCCGAAGGGTCCGCACTTGGCAGACACACTGAACCAGCACGTTCTCACTCCCTGGTAGACGTGCCACTGACTGCCGAAGTAGCTCTCGCTCCCGTCGCCGCCCTGGAGGGCCGCGTCCGCCAAATGGAAGAACAACAAACGGAAATGCTTGCATTACTCCGGAACATGGGAGCACCTCCTGTTTCCTCTATGCCGCCAGCCCCAGCAAATCCTCCGCTGCAACCAAACCCGGAAAGGGTCCAGGAAGAACCCGAGGATTATTCGGACGCCGCCAACTCCACTTACCCAGCTCAAAGAGGAGTAAGAGCAGATCATCTTCATCACCACCTCGCCGACGACATTCACCCCCCTCCTCTCGAAAGATTTACTCGGGAGGAAATTCGAGAAGTTATAGCCGAAGAATACCGCCGGGCTGGAAGAAGAGACTTTCAGGCTCACCGACCGCTCTGCCAAGGCTCCCCCTTGACGCCGCAAATCCTCGATCATCCCATTCCACATGGATTCAAGCTTCCAAACATCGAGACATTCGATGGAACCTATGATCCACTCGAACATGTCAATCACTTCACCACCATCATGAGGATTTACAATGCTCCAGACCAGTTGCTTTGCCAAGTGTTCCCAACAACACTCAAAGGGCAGGCCCGTACATGGTTCCATTCCCTGAGAGCTGGCACCATTACCAACTTCGCAGAGCTGACCCGGCAATTTACTGACCAGTTCATCGCAAATCGGAAAATCATTCGCGATCCCTCTCACCTTTCAGGTATTCGACAAAATGAAGGAGAGTCCCTCAGGGACTTCTTTCGCCGCTTCACCTCTGAGGCACGTCAAATTCCAGGCGTCGACCCCGAGCTTCTCAGAGGCGTCTTCCTTGGCGGACTCCGCCCCAGCGGCTTTTATTCAGCACTCATGAGGGAGACCGTGCCTAGTTATCCAGAACTTGTTCATCGAGTCGAGGCCCAGATAGCAGCCGACGAAGCTATTGAAGCGCACCGACAGCAGTTTGGAGGAGGACAGAAAAGGAGGAAAGAAGAGGAACCAACCCTCACAAGACAAGAAGAGCGATGTCAGAGTGAGCGTCGCCGCAGTAGCCGTCAGCGAGACCTTCCAAGGAATGGGGGGCAACATCCATTTCAGGAATACACCCCTCTGAATACCACCCGCACTAATGTGATGTACGCCATTCAGAATGATCCAGCCTTCCAACGACCAAGAGCATCACGACCAAACCCCAAGGCAGACCAGACAAGATACTGCGAGTTCCACCGCGCAACGGGTCACAACACTGAAGAGTGTGCCGGTCTAAAAGATGAAATTGAACGTCTTGTCCGACAGGGGCTCCTCGGGAGATTTTTGCAAGGACAAGCACAGATCCAAGCACAAGGAAACGGTGGAGGAAGGCAGATGGTAGGCAACATAGAGACCATCGTCGGATCCCCAGCAATGAATACCTAAGACGGACGCTCTCCCCGACGCAGGACGACTCTCTACAACATACCTGCGACCAGGAATTTGTGTCGCATCCATCCCTCCATATTTTTTTTTTTATTAATGGTGTTAATCGTCTGCTTTTTCCATCATCTTGCTTTGCCACTTTAGAACAGTAAAAGACATGAGCTCAGGCTTGCACGAACCAAGTTTATTTTCAAGTACAATATCATATTTGTTTTAAGGTAAAACTGTGCTGGCAAACCGAATAAGCAAGTTCTTCAGCAACTTTGCCCCTTAAACGTCATTCCATCATCAGAGCCGGTCCCTCTCGTGATCGCACCCGAATTGAGCACCTACGTTCTCCGACGGTCGGATTGAGTACTTACACTCTCCGATGCCATCGCAAGGGCCTGCCCCCCTCGCGATCGCACCCGGATTGAGCACCTACGTTCTCCGGCACCCGGATTGAGCACCTACGTTCTCCGACGGTCGGATTGAGTACTTACACTCTCCGACGCCATCGCAAGGGCCTGCCCCCCTCGCGATCGCACCCGGATTGAGCACCTACGCTCTCCGGCACCCGGATTGAGCACCTACGTTCTCCGACGGTCGGATTGAGTACTTACACTCTCCGACGCCATCGCAAGGGCCTGCCCCCCTCGCGATCGCACCCGGATTGAGCACCTACGCTCTCCGGCACCCGGATTGAGCACCTACGTTCTCCGACGGTCGGATTGAGTACTTACACTCTCCGACGCCATCGCAAGGGCCTGCCCCCCTCGCGATCGCACCCGGATTGAGCACCTACGCTCTCCGACACCCGGATTGAGCACCTACGCTCTCCGGCACCCGGATTGAGCACCTACGTTCTCCGACGGTCGGATTGAGTACTTACACTCTCTGACGACACCGTGGGGGCCTGCCCCCCTCACGAAGAAGCCGCGAACATCCCTCGTGCAAACTAAGCCGCGAGCAACCATCGCGCAAACTAAGCCGCGAGCAACCATCGCGCAAACTAAGCCGCGAGCAGCCCTCGTGCAATCTAAGATGCGAACAACCCTCGCGAAAGTCAAAGCCGCGGTCGCAAACCGTGCAAATCAAGCCGCGAGCCAGCCTCGTGCAAGCACGACAGCAAACCAGCAAAGCCGCGAGCCAACCTCGTTCAAGCTAAGCCGCGGTCACAAACCGCGCAAGGCAAAGTCACACGCAAATCTTGTGCGAGCCAAGCTCGTGCGAGCAAAAGTCACGACCCAAGCTTGTGCGAGCAATAATCGCGAGTCAGTCTCGCACAAAATGACATTACACGTCAAACTTACGTAAAACAACATCAACTTCACCAACGGAGGTATCGGTCAGCCTCAATAAAAATGGAGGCGCCGTGTTTGCACCCATGCGCCTTACCGCACCAAGTTTCCCTTTTAGACCTTGTACAAAAAGTACTCGGTGATACACTCGGGGGGCAACAGAAACTCCACATCTCAGTAATCTCTTCCCTTGGGCGCTTAGTCCGCCATGCATGTTACACCTTGCGCACATCGCATATACAGCGTGTATCGCGCACGCATCACTCACTCATCGTACACATTACATACCGTGCACATCGTACCTTGTGCACACGTTACATACCTCGCGCCTTGCGCACATAAGGCGCAATTGCGCATATTATAGCAAGTACGGAAAGGCCCATGACGGTGCTTCCAGAATCGCAGGGCGAGCAAGAGCCCAAGCGCACAACACTTGCTTGGGCGCGCAAGATACGCGCAAAGCCCGCTCGCGCACACAAGAGCCCACGCGCACAAGCCACGCGCCAAACTTGCGCAGGCAGCCAGCACGTGCGCGCGCGACACGAGCACGCGTGGCCGAGGTGAGAAGGGCCTGCGCGCCCACAACCTGCGCGCGCGCAAGGCCTGCGCGCGCGGCCAGCCTGCGCGCGCGCGGCCAGCCTGCGCGCGCGGCCAGCCTGCGCGCGCGCGGCCAGCCTGCGCGCGCGGCCAGCCTGCGCGCGCGCGGCCAGCCTGCGCGCGCGGCCAGCCTGCGCGCGCGGCCAGCCTGCGCGCGCGCGGCCAGCCTGCGCGCGCGCAAGGCCTGCGCGCGCGGCCAGCCTGCGCGCGCGGCTAGCCCGCGCGGCCTGCGCACGTGCGGCCGCGCCCGCAACCAGCGCGCGCGCAAGGCCTGCGCGCGCGGCCAGCCTGCGCGCGCGGCCAGCCCGCGCGGCCAGCCCGCGCGGCCTGCGTGCGGCTGGCCGCGCACGCGGTCTGCGCGCGTGCGGCCCGCACGCTGCTAGCTCGCGCAAGGCCTGCGCGCGGTCAGCCCGCACGCTGCTAGCTCGCACGGCCAGAGCCCGCCCCAGCGGCCTTTCCTCGCACGCGCTGTTTTGACACTCGTGTACCGCACCGGCCCCCGTCCGCAGGCATCCAGGCGCCCATTCGCCAAGCCTCCACGCAACATAATACCGCAATCCATCGTCGCCGCCTCGGATCTCTCGCCGGGACCCACCATGACAGCAAGGAATTCCAGAAATCTCTCCTCACGCTCGCTTCGTTCCCGGACAAGTAGAGATTTGGGGGGCATTTGATGGGTTCCCCCTTTTTACGGAAAGTCATGGGTGGGTCCTACCCCCCCATGATCTCTCATGGAGATGATGGGGGCGGACCCCCACTCCCTCCCCTCATGGGGAAACCGCCGCCATAGGAACCGCCGCCGGCAAGAGGCCAAGCCACCACCGGCGGCCGGCCCTCTCACGGCCACCACGACCGTGGCCGGCCTCGGCCATGGCCGCCCCGGCCATGGCCGACCGGGGCCATGGCCGCCCCGGCTATGGCCGACCGGGGCCATGGCCGCCCCGGCCATGGCCGCCCGGCCATGGCCGGCCGGGGCCATGGCCGCCCGGCCATGGCCGCCCGGCCATGGCCGGCCGAGGCCATGGCCGCCCCGGCCATGGCCGCCCGGCCATGGCTGCCCGGCCATGGCGGCCCGGCCATGGCCGGCCGTGGCCATGGCCGGCCGTGACCTTGGCCGCCGCCGACCTCCCTCGCCGGCCGCCCGGCTGTCGCCGCCGTCATGACGGCCCGCCATCGTGGGAAGCCCCCCCGGCCGTCCGATCAAGGGGAGAGCCCTCCCTGCCGTCCGATTAAGGGGGTAACCACCCATTTCCCCACCACTAACCCACTATGTTAGTGGTGGGGCCCGCCATAACTTCCCCCTAGAGCCTATAAAAGGACCCCAGGGGCTCCTCATTTAATCAACTTTCTCCTCCTACGCTTCCCCCTTCTTCTTCTTCCTCAGGTGGGAGCTCTCCCGTTTTCTCTGCCAGCGGCCGCCTCTCGCCGCCAACCACCGACGGCCACCCGCAACCTCCAGCGGCCGCTAACGGATATCAGCACCCGTCAACAGCTACCGGAACCTGTCACCGGCTATTGGCACCCCATCAGAGCCCAAGGAAAAAGAGCGCACTCCAAGAGCTGAGAAAGGCGCACAAAGGAAGAAGTGACAACCCTTGGACCCGCGTCGCCCCTGAGCGCACGCGCCCGAAGTATCTCGTGCAGTCCACCGTCCAAGTCCCGTTGGCGAGGCAGTCTGTTGCCCACCAACGGGTGCATACACTCTCTCTCTCTCCTCAAGATTGTAACGGGAGCGGCCTGTCGCCCCGATTCCCCCATAAAAGTGTACCTCCAGCAATCTAGTGGATTTTTGACCGGCACCGACCCGGTCACGTGGTTTTTCACCCGGTTGAAGGGTTTTCCACGCTAAAACTTCCTGTGTCCATCCCCCGTATTTCAATTGACTGTGTGCGCGCTCGACCGCTCCGAGAGCTAAGGCGGCCCAAGAATATCCGGCCCGACCGGAGCATCGAGTTAGACCGCAACAATACTTTTTTATTTTAGCTACAAAAATAGCAAGGGAATTACTTGTTGCTAAAATAGCAACAAATTTATTTGTTGCAAAATTTTCGTTGCTAAAATAGCAACAAATTTTTTTGTAGCAAAACTTTTATTGCAAAATAACAACGAATTTTTTTGTTGCAAAATATTTATAAAGATGTAAAATTATTTTCTTTGAAATTTTTTATCTCTTTTAGACTTCATTTTGTTCGACAAGAGCAGACGAGCGAGTGAAAACGTCGCCGCTGTTCGGAGCTAGAAGGAGAGGCAGGGAATCCAAACTGAGAGTTTTTGTTTTGTTCCTCTGGCGCGGCGAGAGCAGACGCTGCACGTTTGTTTTCCCGCCGTGCGGTGGCTTCTGTTTCCGCACCGGCTTGAAAACGCCTCCCCAAATGAAGCCTTAATTAAAAAAGAGAGAATTTTTAATTTTTTTATTCTTCCCTTATAAAATATTATATATATATATATATATTTATAAATTATTTATATACATATATAAATATATATAATAAAATAATCGTATATTTGTATAAATTATATAAATATAAATATAAATATATCTATATATATATTTATATAAATATATATATATATATTTATATAAATATATATATATATATACACACACGTTTGTGTGTATATATAAATAATTATATTTATACATATATTTAAATATATAAATATATATATATATATATATATATATATATATATATATTTGCACGTAAATATAAATAATTATATATATACATATATTTAAATATCATATACATAATTATATATAAATATAAACATTTACATCTATTTATATAAATAATATAAATTTCGAAATTATATAAACGTTTTTATTTGTGTATATATATAATTTAACGTATTTTGAGAGTACATTAGTTTGTTTGGTGAGTTGGTTAAGCATGAGTTATTGTATATGAGAGGTTTGGGGTTCGATTCTCAGCAAACACATCTTTTAAGAGTTTTTTTGTTGGTTTATATATATATATTATTTTAATTCAATAAAATACAATCCATTAGCAAGGAATGTAGTTTTCCTTGCTAATTTAGGAAGGATATAATACCTTGCTAAAAAACCTAGCAAATTTGCAAGAAATAAATTCGTAGCTAAAATTAGCTAGGAGCATATTAGCTAGGTATTTTTTTTGTTCCTAAATTTCTTGCTAACTAAAATTAGCAACGAATTTTGCTAATTAGCAATGAATTTTGCCCCTTCCTAATTAACATTTTTCTTGTAGTGAGTGGAAACGACAAATCAATTGGAGCCTTATTAATGATAAAGATTTTGTGTGGCACAGTGGTGGAGGTCGTGAATGTGGTGGTCATGAGCCGTCGTTCGCAGACGCGTGATCTCACCTAAAAAATTCATGTATTTTATTTTCAAAACTAGTTTATTTTTTTGGTAGCTGTCATAACTTTAATTTGTTTGCCAAACATACATTATATGATAATAGCCTTTTGGCCAAACTCAGCAGAGCAAATAAGTCACACCAAACGAAACCAAAATTTGGCGGGAAGAAGAAGCTGAGGATATGCCAAAGTGGACGACGCCACTGATGCCGTTGAGCTCAACCCATGCAAGAATTGATTTGCATGCCCTAAGTGAAGTGATATAAAAGCATTGTGAAGTTATATAAACTCATGCATATAGCTCTAGGGTTGGGTCTCAAAAAAATATGATCGTCTTCTCTTCTTCTAACTATAAGGTTTCGTTTGGCTTGACATTTTCACGACGGTGGCGGGTGGAGACGCAAACGCACGGCGGGTAAACAAATAATGGCCCGCCGCACGTTTGCCGTGTCTGCTCCTGCCTGCATCTGAGAAATGCTCCCTTTCGATCCGCCGACCCACTCCTCCAGTTCGATCGGCGGCCACGACTGCTCCCGCTCCCTTTCCATCCGCCGTACCAAATAAACCCTGAACCTAATTAATATTTGTAGCCAATGAGCAGGTCTCGTTGATGTGAAGAATTAAATGTGTCTTTTCTTGAAAATGTAATTATTTATGCACCATTAATGATAATGATAATAATAATAATAATATATTTTTATTTGTGAAAATTGTTTTTATAATAAATATAGGGTGATGTTAAAGACACATGCTCAAAATAATTTAAATCTAAGAATATAATTTTAAGCCAAAGCAAAATCCATCAACACTGCAATTTCCGCGTCGACGTAGTAGAATGCAAAGAGAGCTAGGCAAAGTGTGGTTGATGCCAAAAACTCGCAGCAGTGAGTGAACGTTGGCTAATAAAATCGTAGCGGAAGCCCAGTCAATTAATAAGTGAAGCTGACTGTCACGGCCTTGCATTCATGAGGTTAACTTCTGGAGATTTCTAGAGAAATCTAGGATCTTGGAGGACATTCTTGTATATAGAGAATAGTCTAAAATATTCTTGAAAGTTGTAAATACTTAGATGATGGTAGAGTAGTCTAGACCCTTCCATTCTTTGGAGGGAAAACTCTTTTGGGGACTATATAAGGGGAAGAGCCCCTCATTTGTAAGACACCAAGCAATTCAAGCAATAAAGCTCTCTTACTCATTGTTACTCTCTTGCTCTCTCATTCCCGTTCCTAAGTGCTCTCTTCTTATTCTTCCACGATCAAGTGTTGACGGAGGCTGACTTAGCTAGCTGCGAAGAGCGCAACAAGGAGCTAAGGCCGCACGCGACGTTGTCAAGGGGACAAGTCCGTTACAGTTGGTATCAGAGCGAGGTTCACTCAAGTTCGTGGTTCGTGCTAAGGAGAATATGGCTTTGGAAGGGAACAACACTTCAAGCATCATCGATGAGCGCGGCAGGGCGATCGAGGAGAAAAGGGAGAGAAGGAAGAGGGGTCAAAGCAAAGGTCGCGAAGAGCCTAGCGATGACCAAAATATGGTGGACATGGTAGAGTACGAGGCACTGCGGGATGCCTACCTTACTCTACAACGGACAATGGAGAACATATGTAAGTATTTCGATATACTTTTCATATATATGGAACAAGAAAAGATGCAAGTGGATATCGATCTTCTGAAGGAGCAAACGTTGGGCAAAGAGGAATCCTCGCATAATGCCTTTGGCACCATCCTTAGTGACTTCGAAGAGCGCTTGACAAGTGTGGAAACAGAAATGGAAGACTTGCGCAAGCGAAGCCCTACCAATGGAGGGAACATTGGAGCTATAGTGAACAACTCAAGGCTGGACGTTCCAAAGCCTAAGAAGTTTGCGGGAAAACGGGATGCGTTGGAGGTAGAGAACTTCCTTTGGCACATGGAGAAATACTTGGAAGGATATGACATCATAGATGAATCCTTGAAGGTACGTCATGCTAGCTATTATCTAGAAGACATTGCTTCGTTATGGTGGCGGAAAATACAAGCAGATATTGGCAAGGGACTATACCGGATCGACTCTTGGGAGGACTTCAAACAAGAGTTGAGAAGGAACTTCATCCCGGAGAATGTGAAGGATGACAACTTACGGAAGCTCAGGGAGTTGAGGCAAAAGGGAACCATTGGAGACTACGTCAAGGAGTTTACAGCACTATCGCTACAAGTCTTTGATGTTCCCGAATACATTCTCCTCTTCAACTTCATTGATGGACTACAAAATTGGGTCAAACAAGAAGTCAAGCGGAAGGACCCAAGGACCACCAGAGATGCGATTGCTATCGCCGAGTCCCTTATTGAGTTCCAACGTCAACCCAATCCTATCAAGGAGAAGAAGGACAAGCCCAACAATGACAAGAATTGGGGAGAACGGCGAGACAACAAGACCACCCACTTCAAAGGTGGATCAAAGACCTTGCCCGATCCGCGGAAGGAGTTTGAAGAAAGGAAGAAGAACTTTGTACCAAAAGGCGGATGTTATGTGTGCAAGGGGCCACATCCGATGAGTAGCTGCCAAAAGTTGGGATCATTATCCGCTATGGTGGAGAGCCAAAACGTCACCCCACCGGACGAAGGTACTTCTCAAATGAATTCATTGCAATTACTAAACGCTTTGAACGTGCATCCAACAAAAGCTACATTAAGCAAGGGGCTGATGTATGTGGAAGCTACGGTCAATGGGAAGACCATGAAGGCCTTAATAAACACGGGAGCTTCACACAACCTCATGACAGAAGGAGATGCCAAGAGGTTGGGCTTGTAAGTCATGAAGGGCGGAGGTTGGATCAAGACAGTGAACGGCCAAGCGAGGCCGCTTGATGGAGTTACACGCAACGTGGAGTTGCGCATGGGCACCTGGAAGGGCCGGGTGGACTTCTCTATAGCACATATGGACGACTTCAATGTTGTGCTAGGAATGGACTTCTTAGAGAAGATGCAAGCGATTGTCATGCCAGCACATCGCTCGGTTTGCATCTTGGAGGAAGGAACCGCATGCATGGTCCCGACGATGCAAGGACCATCAGGGACTGACAAGGAAGGGCCGAAACAACTTTCGGCCATGCAGATTACAAAAGGGTTCAAGAAGGGTGAATCAACTTATTTGGCCACCCTAAAGGAGGAAGACAAATGCAACATGGTGGAGGAGGTGCCTCACCTCATTACAGAGGTTCTGGTGAAGAATGAAGACATCATGCCCGCCGAGTTACCTCTCAAGCTACCACCTCGGAGGGAGGTGGATCACAAGATTGAGCTTGAGCTGGGGACAAAACCACCAGCCAAAGCACCATATAGAATGGCTCCCCCCGAATTGGAGGAATTGAGGAAGCAACTTCAAGTACTGCTGGAGTCAGGAATGATCAGGCCATCGAAGGCGTCATTTGGTGCTCTGGTGCTATTTCAAAAGAAGAAGGATGAAACCTTGCGGCTTTGCACCGACTATCGGGCGCTGAACAAAGTTACGATAAAGAACAAATATCCTATTCCTCTCATTGCGGATCTCTTCGACATGCTTGGGAAGGCAAGGATCTACTTCAAGTTGGACTTACAAAAGGGATATCATCAAGTGCGGATTGCAAAAGGAGATGAACTTAAGACCACTTGCGTTACGAGGTATGGAGCCTTCGAATGGTTGGGATGCCTTTCGGCTTAACCAACGCACCAACTACTTTCTTCACTCTAATGAACCAAATATTCCACCCGTACTTGGACAAATTCGTGGTGGTGTACTTGGATGACATTGTTGTCTACAGCAACACCTTGGAGGAGCATGTCAAGCATCTTAGCTTGGTATTTCAAGCATTGCGGGAGAACGAGCTATATGTGAAGAAGTCCAAATGCTCATTTGGACAAGAGGAGATACAATTTCTTGGACATGTTATTTGACATGGCCAACTGCGAATGGACATGAGCAAAGTGCAAGCCATTCAAGAATGGGAGCCGCCAACAAAGGTGACTGATTTACGATCATTCCTTGGCTTGGTGAACTACTACCGTAGGTTCATCAAGGACTACTCGAAGAGGGCAGTACTATTGACGGACTTTTTGAAGAAGAACAAGGCTTGGCTATGGACGGATGAATGCCAACAAGCCTTTGAAGACTTGAAGACAGCAGTTTGCAGTGAACCGGTGCTTGCCTTACCAGACTTCAACAAGAGATTTGAGTTGCACACAGACGCATCAGACTTTGCGATCGGTGGAGTGCTAATGCAAGAAGGTCATCCCTTAGCCTTTGAAAGTCGCAAACTCAGTGAGGCGGAACGAAGGTACACCGTTCAGGAGAAGGAAATGACGGTCATAATACATTGCTTGCAAGTTTGGAGGCATTATCTACTAGGAGCTCAATTCACAATCAAGACGGATAATGTTGCAACCACCTACTTTCAAACGCAAAAGAAGTTGACAGCAAAGAGAGCACGATGGCAGGACTTCCTAGCAGAGTTTGACTTCATCTTGGAGCACAAGGCGGGGAAGACTAATGTGGTGGCAGATGCATTAAGCCGCAAAGCCGAGCTAGCCGCGATATCCATGGCTAGTGGAGGAATACTAGATTGCGTGAGGCAAGGGTTTAAAGAGGATCCTCTTGCCATGCAACTTGTCCAGTTGGCCAAGGAGGGCCAAGCCAGGAGATTTTGGGTAGAGGATGAGCTACTCTACACCAAAGGAAGGCGACTATACATCCTTAAGTGGGATAACCTACGGAGGGATATCATCAAAGAATGTCATGACACAAAATGGGCGGTACATCCTGGACAGAAACGCACATTGGCGTTGATGGAGGACTCATACTTCTGGCCAAGGATGAGAGACGAAGTGGAGCTATACGTCAAAACGTGTCTTGTGTGCCAACAAGACAAAGTGGATAACAAGCAACCCGCTGGACTATTGGAGCCATTGCCGATTGCGGAGCATCCTTGGGAGTCGGTGACACTTGACTTCATCAATGCTTTGCCAAAATCCGAAGGGTGCGGATCAATCTTAGTAGTGGTTGATCGATTTTCGAAGTATGGAACATTCATCCCAAGCACTAGGGACACTACAGCGGAGGAGACAACACGTCTTTTCTTCAAGAATGTAGTGAAATAGTGGGGCTTACCGAAGACTATTATCAGCGATCGTGACCCCAGATTCACAGGGAAATTGTGGACGGAGTTATTCAAGTTGTTGGGATCTGAACTTAACTTCTCCACAAGCTTCCACCCTCAAACTGATGGGCAAACTGAGAGGGTGAATGCATTGCTCGAGTGCTACCTACGGCACTTTGTGAGCGCCAACCAGAAGGACTGGGCTAAGGCTTCATTTGGTTAGGCTTTTCCCTTCCGTTCCGTTTGCCCAAAACGAAAAGCCGGCATAATTTTCATTTGTTTTTCCGCTCCCGTTTCCAAACCCGCACCGTTTACCTCCTGCTCAAATAATCGCGGGACGAACTGCAGGACTCTACCTCCGGTTTATCGCGTTTTTAGGGCTTTGGACAGCGTCCCCATCGTGACATCCGGCGGACTCCCTTCTGCGAGATCCGGCGGCGATCAGTGACGGACTGCTCTTCTCAGGCGACGAGCTGCTCTTCCACGACAGCTTCTTCCACGACAGCTTCTTCCGTGCGACGGGGTGCTTTAGGATGAGTATAGTGAAAAATAAAATTAAGGAGGGTTATTTATCTATTTCTAAAGTTAAGGAGGGTTATTGATAATAATATAAAATTTTTGATGAGTTATCAACAATTTACTCTAAGAAAATGAGAAGGCAGTATTTATTATGTATAATAGTATAAGAATGATTTTCTCGTGTTGGCGATCTTCGTCTGGATTCTTGAATTTTCAAAAATGACTTATACGCCTAAACGGAATGCGATTTTACCTTTACCTTCAACCACTCAATCTTCGTTTGGCACAGTCGTGACGGTCGTAAACGCACGGGTTAAACCGTCATTCGATCGCATAACAAACATCATCTGTTTTTTTAATTGATTAATTAATAATTAATATTAATAGGATCTTCCCTAACGTCGTAATTAAATGCTAATCTTGATAGTTCAAATATCAATATCAGTAAAAGGTTGAGAGCACTTGTAGTTTAAAGCTATGAAAAGAATGGTGAAATGATTGTTACGTCCAAATTGAATACTAATTAAATTACTTTGCCTATATATTTAATTTTAAAAACATTAAAATATATATTATCACATGAGTGTTTTTGCGATTAGAATTATTGGAGTATCACATTGTTTTACTCTCTTATTATTTAAAAATGAAAAAAAAATTAACATTTGGACTGTACAATAATCATGATGTAATAGTACATTTAACACAACTTAAAAATTCCTATAATAATTGTAATTTTATATATTAATGGTGCAAGATAAAAGCTTTGTTTTTTAAATTATCTATGTTATTATATATATATTTAAAATATTTAGAGAGAAATGATAACCCCCATCCTTCTCCAATATATTTTTTAATTGGATATTAGATTAAGTTTAATGTGTTAGAAAAAAAGACTAAATAAAATAAAGTAGAATAAAAATGTCCGGGAAAAATTGAGGTTCACATGTGAAATAAAATAGAATAAAATAAAATATTAATTATGAAGGAAAAATAAGATAAATTTCAACTAAATGTTAGAAAGTCAAAATTAATGATCCAATAAATAAAAAAATGAGAACAATAATTCATTTATGGCAGCCTTCATATTAGCAAATTGGTATTGTTTATTCAATAATTAAAAAAAATTAATTGAGGTTTAATTCAACTGTACGTATAATAATACTTGGACCTAATAATAAACGGTTAGGATTATGATTGCGAATAAGACCCGCCACCAACAAAAGAAGCTGGCGATACAAGATAAGAACCATTTTAATTGGCCGAGCTGAGCTGGAATTATTTCTTTTAATTTCACTATTTTTAATTAATTTTCCTAATTTAGGCTCTCTTTGGCGCCAAATATGATTTTCACAAAATCAAAATATGATTTGTAGGGAATTAAATATAACTGAGATTAAAATATGATTTTCAGGAGTTCAAACATGAACTCCACCATTCGTTCCTCAACGCGGCAAGTTAACGAGAAATTCAGAGATTATATTTGGACTCATAAAGATCATAATTTGATCTCAGGTATATTTGGGGTCTGTTTGGGACAGCTCTGGCGGATTAAAAAGCTGCTGTCCGGATAGAGCTGTTTTAAAATAGATCTCTGGGGAGCAGTTTTGAAAAACTGCAGACTGTTTGGGTGTTCTGTGCAGAAGTGCGCTCGGAATCGCCGGAGGAAGGACGCCGGGGGCTCGGAATCGCCGGAGGAAAGCCGTCCGGGGCTCGGAATCGCCGGAGGAAGGCCGTCCGGCCTCTGAGCATGTTCCAACTGAAGAAACCATTAGATTTCCAAAACATGTGAGAGAGAAAGCTATTTTGCGGGAGCAGAAGCTGGGGGGGGAGAGATTTCTGAAAAGCTGCAAAACAGCTCCAGATTTTTGAAAATCTCTTCACAGGGAGCTATCCCAAACAAACTGAAAGCAGCTCTGGCGGCTGGAATAGAGATTTTCCAGCCGCCAGAGCTGCGCCAAACAGACCCTTGATCTCATGACAATCTTATTTGATCTCCTAGAGATCATTGGGATTCCGGACGGAAAAATTTTCCCACTTTGGTAGGCCGGGGTAATTTTTCGATCCGGACTCCGAGTGATCCCCGAGATTTCAAAATATGATATCTTAGCAGATCAAATATGATTTCCTAGGAGATCAAAATATGATTTCCTAGGAGATCAAATATACCTTCCTTCATCGACGTTAGACGATTGGATCTCCGCCGTTCCTTCCTCCACGGGGCAAGATAGAGAGAAATCCAGACGTAAATTTCGGAACGGAGGCCGGATGGAAAAATTATGCCTTTGGCATGGCTTTTATTTATACCGCTGAGCTTGGACAAAAACATTACTATTTTAAAATTTATGTTTGGTATGACTGTTGTAAAATCCGGTACAATTCACAGGCACAGCTAAAATAATATTGCAGTAACAAGAACACAAAACGATCACAAATTTATTATAATGAAAATATAAATCAAATACAGGAGAAAAATAGACCGTCCGGTGAAACGCACGCGGATGCGCCGGACGCGCGCGATCCGCAAGAAAATAGTAGATCTGGACTGCAATCCGCCTTGCGGACGCACAAGGTTCACCGAACCTTCAACGTCGAAGTCCGACGTTCAACCGCACCACCACCGGAGAACAACGCCGCCACAGGAGGACAACGCCACCACCGGAAAGAAACCTCCGTCGAGGCTAACTGCACATGCGCACGCCGTCGACACCACGCCTCTCACTCCAAAGAACGATCACTGCAACGCCGGCGACAAACTCTGACACGCCCGGCGGCAACTAGAGAGAGACGGATCTCCTATCTCCAAGGCGGCTCCTCCACGAACAAGTCGGCGACTCTCCAAAAAAACCTTCAGGCGATGGTTCTTTTCACTGGCTGTGTACTTCCCTGCAACTCATGACCGGCACTTATAATAATTTTATGCTTGAATGGCAGCCAAATATCTCTTGCCAAAGAAGAGAAATGCAAACAGGGAAATAAATCATTCCCTATTTTTTTCTCTCTCCAGATATGATGACATACCTTTTGGAAAAAATAAATTCCAAAATAAAATCCGGGCTGAACCGGATTCGAGCCAAACCAACAATCACCACATTGGTTCGAGATCCGGAGTCACCACCTGCACGAAGCACTCCCTGCACAGCATCATCTGCACCAGGCATCAGCTGCGCGAAGCAACACTGCACGTAGCACCAGTCTGCACGAAGCACCACCTCAAGAACATGAGGCGTCAGCCGACCTGCTCCAGTCGACTCATCCCTGCTTGGGCTCAACCTCTGAATGTCGACGCAACTGGATCGCTGAATCTGACTCGCCTAGTCAGACTACCAGAAGGGCGATCCACTGCACTACCTCGAACATCAACCCTGTCAGCCGCAGAAATCATGAGCACACCACCTCGCATCGTGGTCCCCATCAGCCGGTACAGACTACCGCACTGCATAGCTCGCATGAGCACGATGCGTCCTCGCGTCACCGTCAGAACTCCACCTCTCGCTGCAAAACTGCATCCTCTGGAGTCTAGTCTACCCAGCGATATCAAATTCCTGCGTAGCTTAGGTACCAGGTGTATTCGCTCAAGCCTACGCACTGCTCCATCCTGCATCCTGATGTCCACCGTCCCTATCCCCGTGACCTCACAAGCTGAGCCGTCACCCAGAAAGACCGACCCAGTCGTCACCTCCAGTGAACTGAACATCTCTGCATCTGAGCAAATGTGCTGCGAAGCACCAGAATCCAATATCCAGCTATCCGAGTCACATGGACTCTCAGTGATGAGGAGAGATACATCACTATCATCTGTCGTAGCTACCGCCGCCTTGCCCGCACCCTGGACATCCCCAGAAAACTGCGCACGCTGCGGACAATTTCTCCTGATATGGCCACTCTGTCTGCAATGGTAGCACGTCACTGCCTTCCTCAATGCGGATCTGGCCCGTGCACTTCCAGATCCCTTCTCGAACTGCCTCCCTCGTCATCCTCCTACTGCCAAAGCATGCTCACCCTCAGGAGCGGGGTCCGACAACATCTGACTGGACAGTAACGCAGACGTGATCTGCTCCACGTCTACTGTATCCTTCCCATACAGCAGTGTGGTCTGCATGTGCTTATACGACGCCGGGAGCGAGGTAAGAAGCAATAAGGCCTTGTCTTCTTCCTCCACCTTCACACCAACCACATGCAGTTGGCTCAGAAGTCCATTGAACACGTTGAAGTGATCCTGCAGGTTTCCACCTTCCTGCATCTTCAGGTCGTACAATCTCTGTTTCAGTAACAGCCTCGTGGTCAACGACTTGCTCATGTAAAGTCCCTCCAGCTTCTCCCATAGCGTGCCGGCGGACTCTTCAATACCGACGTTGAACAGCACCTTGTCATCGACGCACATCCTGATAGCGCTAGTGGCGCACTCATCCATCTCCGTCCACTCAGAATCCTTCACCGGAGCGGGCAAAGTATCACGCCCCCGCAGCACTTGGATCAACCCCTGCTCAACCAGCATATCCTTGACCCGAATCTGCCATAGGCGAAAGTTCCTGCTACCATCAAATTTCTCCACTGAATATCTGGCCAACACCGTGTTCTTCACTGCCATAGCTGTCTGCAGTACCTCTAGATGATCTTATTAATTCACGGATCAGATCTGGGAAGATAGGGAGCGGACCGATGTCGTCACCTACCGTTGACCCAAAACTAATACCGGAACGTCCAATCAGTCACCTACACGGAACCTGGCTCTGATACCACTTGTTGTAAAATCCGGTACAATTCGCAGGCACAGATAAAATAATATTGCAGTAACAAGAACACAAAACGGCCACAAATTTATTATAATGAAAATATAAATCAAATACAGGAGAAAAATAGTCCGTCCGGTGAAACGCACGCGGATGCGCCGTGTTATGCAATCGGACCGAGTACCGTGGTAGCGCAACGGAATTAAAATGAGCAAAACAATCAGCAAAATAAAATAACGGAGATTTCAAACACGCAGACGACAACAGATATTTACGTGGTTCGGAGATGGGCTCCTACGTCCACGGGGAGAGCGCGCCAGAAAGATCCACTATAATCCTGATGAGGTTAAACAGATACAACCAGAGACCAAACAAACTCGGTCAAACAACAAAGGAAAAAAACAAAGATCCCAAAAAGCTGAAGAACTGATACCGTCGGGCGGTATCGATGTCGCCGAGCGACAAGCCCTGTTCTTCTTCCCGCTGGATCCGCCGCTTCCTGCACCTGTTGTCGCCGCCTGAAGCTGCCTGCCGCCGCTGGACAGTGCCGCCTCCACCTGAATCCGCCTACTACCACCGCCTCCTGGAGCTGCCTGCCGCCGCTGGACAGAACCGCCTCTGCCTGAGGTGAACCGATGCGCTGCCGCCTTGCGCAGCACGCCTGCTGCCGCCGCCGCGCCTGAACTGTACTGGAGCCGTCGCTGCTGCCGCCGCCTGAACGCCTCTCGGTGACTGCCTGGAGATCGCCGCTGCAGCCCGTGGCCGCCGCCTCTGATCCTCCTGCACCGACGAGGTCCGTCTGCGCCGCCGCCGCCGGAAACCTCCTCCACAGAACCTGCTCTCACACTCCTCACTGGTGGACAAAACTAAACTGGATTCCTCTCTGATTCTTGCTTGTGTTGTATATTACCGAATCATCTTATGGTTAAAGGAGGCTGACCCCTATTTATAATAGGATCGAGAGTCATCAAAATATGGAGATGAACACATATGGAGGGGGTTGCCAAAACATGGCTCAATCAAATAGGAAGAATATCTCCTAGATTATATCCCCCTCATAACGCATTTCCATGTTTAGGACTTCCCACAAATAGGAATAAAAAAGGGCACACGGATCGGTGAGGTGACACCATCTCAACAAACTCCACCTTGACACCTCACGCGATGAACTCCACCTCGAAGCCTAACGAACGTAACTCTACCTCCAACCTGGATCTCCCCTACTGGCGACTACAAATCCCCTCTCCCTGGGGTCCACCTCGATTAACATGCATCAGAATGAGTCAAGTCAAGACCGTTCTTGAACTTGACTCCTGTCACGGATTTCGTCTGCATGTTCGCACCGATATCCTCCGTAGAGATCTTCCGCAACTCCACGCCTCCACCTCCATCAAACTCGCTCGACTCTTGGTGGCGCACTCCGATGTGCTTTATCCTTGCACGATAGACCGTGTCTTTTGCAAGACAGTTAGCACTGCGCAGCTCCACCTTCTCCTGAGTGAACCTGAGTTCCTTGGTGAGACTCCTAAGCCAGATGGCTCCCTTTGCGGTGTTTGGGCACTTCTGAGATGACACTTTGCCCTTCTTCTCCACGGCTGCGAAGATTTTGTCTTCGTCAAGGCCCTTTCTCTGCGCGAACTCGACCACCGCTTTGATCCGTTTTTGCCACAGACCAAAATCAATTTTGCCGTCATATTTTGGAATCTCAAATTTCGTTGCCATTATTTTGCTCGCAGAGCTACTGGGCAATCTGAATAATATTCACGGACCAGATCTGAGAAGATAGGGAGCGGACCGATGTCGTCACCTACCGTTGACCCAGATCTAAAACCGGAATGTCCAGACGATCACCCCCGCGGAACCTCCCTCTGATACCAATTGTTATGCAATCGGACCGAGTACCGCGGTAGCGCAACGGAATTAAAATGAGCAAAACAATCAGCAAAATAAAATAACGGAGATTTCAAACACGCAGACGACAACAGATATTTACGTGGTTCGAAGATGGGCTCCTACGTCCACGGGGAGAGCGCGCCAGAAAGATCCACTATAATCCTGATGAGGTTACACAGATACAACCAGAGACCAAACAAACTCGGTCAAACAACAAAGGAAAAAACAAAGATCCCAAAAAGCTGAAGAACTGATACCGCCGGGCGGTATCGATGTCACCGAGCGACAAGCCCTGTTCTTCTTCCCGCTGGATCCGCCGCTTCCTGCACCTGTTGTCGCCGCCTGAAGCTGCCTGCCGCCGCTGGACCCACCCCTGCTCAACCAGCATATCCTTGACCCGAATCTGCCATAGGCGAAAGTTCCTGCTACCATCAAATTTCTCCACTGAATATCTGGCCAACACCGTGTTCTTCACTGCCATAGCTGTCTGCAGTACCTCTAGATGATCTTATTAATTCACGGATCAGATCTGGGAAGATAGGGAGCGGACCGATGTCGTCACCTACCGTTGACCCAAAACTAATACCGGAACGTCCAATCAGTCACCTACACGGAACCTGGCTCTGATACCACTTGTTGTAAAATCCGGTACAATTCGCAGGCACAGATAAAATAATATTGCAGTAACAAGAACACAAAACGGCCACAAATTTATTATAATGAAAATATAAATCAAATACAGGAGAAAAATAGTCCGTCCGGTGAAACGCACGCGGATGCGCCGTGTTATGCAATCGGACCGAGTACCGTGGTAGCGCAACGGAATTAAAATGAGCAAAACAATCAGCAAAATAAAATAACGGAGATTTCAAACACGCAGACGACAACAGATATTTACGTGGTTCGGAGATGGGCTCCTACGTCCACGGGGAGAGCGCGCCAGAAAGATCCACTATAATCCTGATGAGGTTAAACAGATACAACCAGAGACCAAACAAACTCGGTCAAACAACAAAGGAAAAAAACAAAGATCCCAAAAAGCTGAAGAACTGATACCGTCGGGCGGTATCGATGTCGCCGAGCGACAAGCCCTGTTCTTCTTCCCGCTGGATCCGCCGCTTCCTGCACCTGTTGTCGCCGCCTGAAGCTGCCTGCCGCCGCTGGACAGTGCGCCTCCACCTGAATCCGCCTACTACCACCGCCTCCTGGAGCTGCCTGCCGCCGCTGGACAGAGCCGCCTCTGCCTGAGGTGAACCGATGCGCTGCCGCCTTGCGCAGCACGCCTGCTGCCGCCGCCGCGCCTGAACTGTACTGGAGCCGTCGCTGCTGCCGCCGCCTGAACGCCTCTCGGTGACTGCCTGGAGATCGCCGCTGCAGCCCGTGGCCGCCGCCTCTGATCCTCCTGCACCGACGAGGTCCGTCTGCGCCGCCGCCGCCGGAAACCTCCTCCACAGAACCTGCTCTCACACTCCTCACTGGTGGCCAAAACTAAACTGGATTCCTCTCTGATTCTTGCTTGTGTTGTATATTACCGAATCATCTTATGGTTAAAGGAGGCTGACCCCTATTTATAATAGGATCGAGAGTCATCAAAATATGGAGATGAACACATATGGAGGGGGTTGCCAAAACATGGCTCAATCAAATAGGAAGAATATCTCCTAGATTATATCCCCCTCATAACGCATTTCCATGTTTAGGACTTCCCACAAATAGGAATAAAAAAGGGCACACGGATCGGTGAGGTGACACCATCTCAACAAACTCCACCTTGACACCTCACGCGATGAACTCCACCTCGAAGCCTAACGAACGTAACTCTACCTCCAACCTGGATCTCCCCTACTAGCGACTACAAATCCCCTCTCCCTGGGGTCCACCTCGATTAACATGCATCAGAATGAGTCAAGTCAAGACCGTTCTTGAACTTGACTCCTGTCACGGATTTCGTCTGCATGTTCGCACCGATATCCTCCGTAGAGATCTTCCGCAACTCCACGCCTCCACCTCCATCAAACTCGCTCGACTCTTGGTGGCGCACTCCGATGTGCTTTATCCTTGCACGATAGACCGTGTCTTTTGCAAGACAGTTAGCACTGCGCAGCTCCACCTTCTCCTGAGTGAACCTGAGTTCCTTGGTGAGACTCCTAAGCCAGATGGCTCCCTTTGCGGTGTTTGGGCACTTCTGAGATGACACTTTGCCCTTCTTCTCCACGGCTGCGAAGATTTTGTCTTCGTCAAGGCCCTTTCTCTGCGCGAACTCGACCACCGCTTTGATCCGTTTTTGCCACAGACCAAAATCAATTTTGCCGTCATATTTTGGAATCTCAAATTTCGTTGCCATTATTTTGCTCGCAGAGCTACTGGGCAATCTGAATAATATTCACGGACCAGATCTGAGAAGATAGGGAGCGGACCGATGTCGTCACCTACCGTTGACCCAGATCTAAAACCGGAATGTCCAGACGATCACCCCCGCGGAACCTCCCTCTGATACCAATTGTTATGCAATCGGACCGAGTACCGCGGTAGCGCAACGGAATTAAAATGAGCAAAACAATCAGCAAAATAAAATAACGGAGATTTCAAACACGCAGACGACAACAGATATTTACGTGGTTCGAAGATGGGCTCCTACGTCCACGGGGAGAGCGCGCCAGAAAGATCCACTATAATCCTGATGAGGTTACACAGATACAACCAGAGACCAAACAAACTCGGTCAAACAACAAAGGAAAAAACAAAGATCCCAAAAAGCTGAAGAACTGATACCGCCGGGCGGTATCGATGTCACCGAGCGACAAGCCCTGTTCTTCTTCCCGCTGGATCCGCCGCTTCCTGCACCTGTTGTCGCCGCCTGAAGCTGCCTGCCGCCGCTGGACAGTGCCGCCTCCACCTGAATCCGCCTACTACCACCGCCTCCTGGAGATGTCTGCCGCCGCTGGACAGAGCCGCCTCCGCCTGAGGTGAACCGATGCGCTGCCGCCTTGCGCAGCACGCCTGCTGCCGCCGCCGCGCCTGAACTGTACTGGAGCCGTCGCTGCTGCCGCCGCCTGAACGCCTCTCGGTGACTGCCTGGAGATCGCCGCTGCAGCCCGTGGCCGCCGCCTCTGATCCTCCTGCACCGACGAGGTCCGTCTGCGCCGCCGCCGCCGGAAACCTCCTCCACAAAACCTGCTCTCACACTCCTCACTGGTGGCCAAAACTAAACTGGATTCCTCTCTGATTCTTGCTTGTGTTGTATATTACCGAATCATCTTATGGTTAAAGGAGGCTGACCCCTATTTATAATAGGATCGAGAGTCATCAAAATATGGAGATAAACACATATGGAGGGGGTTGCCAAAACATGGCTCAATCAAATAGGAAGAATATCTCCTAGATTATATCCCCCTCATAACGCATTTCCATGTTTAGGACTTCCCACAAATAGGAATAAAAAAGGGCACACGGATCGGTGAGGTGACACCATCTCAACAAACTCCACCTTGACACCTCACGCGATGAACTCCACCTCGAAGCCTAACGAACGTAACTCTACCTCCAACCTGGATCTCCCCTACTGGCGACTACAAATCCCCTCTCCCTGGGGTCCACCTCGATTAACATGCATCAGAATGAGTCAAGTCAAGACCGTTCTTGAACTTGACTCCTGTCACGGATTTCGTCTGCATGTTCGCACCGATATCCTCCGTAGAGATCTTCCGCAACTCCACGCCTCCACCTCCATCAAACTCGCTCGACTCTTGGTGGCGCACTCCGATGTGCTTTATCCTTGCACGATAGACCGTGTCTTTTGCAAGACAGTTAGCACTGCGCAGCTCCACCTTCTCCTGAGTGAACCTGAGTTCCTTGGTGAGACTCCTAAGCCAGATGGCTCCCTTTGCGGTGTTTGGGCACTTCTGAGATGACACTTTGCCCTTCTTCTCCACGGCTGCGAAGATTTTGTCTTCGTCAAGGCCCTTTCTCTGCGCGAACTCGACCACCGCTTTGATCCGTTTTTGCCACAGACCAAAATCAATTTTGCCGTCGTATTTTGGAATCTCAAATTTCGCTGCCATTATTTTGCTCGCAGAGCTACTGGGCAATCTGAATAATATTCACGGACCAGATCTGAGAAGATAGGGAGCGGACCGATGTCGTCACCTACCGTTGACCCAGATCTAAAACCGGAATGTTCAGACGATCACCCCCGCGGAACCTCCCTCTGATACCAATTGTTATGCATTCGGACCGAGTACTGCGGTAGCGCAACGGAATTAAAATGAGCAAAACAATCAGCAAAATAAAATAACGGAGATTTCAAACACGCAGACGACAACAGATATTTACGTGGTTCGAAGATGGGCTCCTACGTCCACGGGGAGAGCGCGCCAGAAAGATCCACTATAATCCTGATGAGGTTACACAGATACAACCAGAGACCAAACAAACTCGGTCAAACAACAAAGGAAAAAACAAAGATCCCAAAAAGCTGAAGAACTGATACCGCCGGGCGGTATCGATGTCGCCGAGCGACAAGCCCTGTTCTTCTTCCCGCTGGATCCGCCGCTTCCTGCACCTGTTGTCGCCGCCTGAAGCTGCCTGCCGCCGCTGGACAGTGCCGCCTCCACCTGAATCCGCCTACTACCACCGCCTCCTGGAGCTGCCTGCCGCCGCTGGACAGAGCCGCCTCCGCCTGAGGTGAACCGACGCGCTGCCGCCTTGCGCAGCACGCCTGCTGCCGCCGCCGCGCCTGAACTGTACTGGAGCCGTCGCTGCTGCCGCCGCCTGAACGCCTCTCGGTGACTGCCTGGAGATCGCCGCTGCAGCCCGTGGCCGCCGCCTCTGATCCTCCTGCACCGACGAGGTCCGCCTGCGCCGCCGCCGCCGGAAACCTCCTCCACAGAACCTGCTCTCACACTCCTCACTGGTGGCCAAAACTAAACTGGATTCCTCTCTGATTCTTGCTTGTGTTGTATATTACCGAATCATCTTATGGTTAAAGGAGGCTGACCCCTATTTATAATAGGATCGAGAGTCATCAAAATATGAAGATGAACACATATGGAGGGGGTTGTCAAAACATGGCTCAATCAAATAGGAAGAATATCTCCTAGATTATATCCCCCTCATAACGCATTTCCATGTTTAGGACTTCCCACAAACATGAATAAAAAAGGGCACACGGATCGGTGAGGTGACACCATCTCAACAGCGCCGGACGCGCGCGATCCGCAAGAAAATAGTAGATCTGGACTGCAATCCGCCTTGCGGACGCACAAGGTTCACCGAACCTTCAACGTCGAAGTCCGACGTTCAACCGCACCACCACCGGAGAACAACGCCGCCACAGGAGGACAACGCCACCACCGGAAAGAAACCTCCGTCGAGGCTAACTGCACACGCGCACGCCGTCGACACCACGCCTCTCACTCCAAAGAACGATCACTGTAACGCCGGCGACAAACTCTGACACGCCCGGCGGCAACTAGAGAGAGACGGATCTCCTATCTCCAAGGCGGCTCCTCCACGAACAAGCCGGCGACTCTCCAAAAAAACCTTCAGGCGATGGTTCTTTTCACGGGCTGTGTACTTCCTACAACTCATGACCGGCACTTATAATAATTTTATGCTTGAATGGCAGCCAAATATCTCTTGCCAAAGAAGAGAAATGCAAACAGGGAAATAAATCATTCCCTATTTTTTTCTCTCTCCAGATATGATGACATATCTTTTGGAAAAAATAAATTCCAAAATAAAATCCGGGCTGAACCGGATTCGAGCCAAACCAACAATGACAACATTATCGCCACCAAGAAAATAGTACTACTTTTGAACTTAAATGTGGATTACGTTTCTTAGGTGAGGTTGAACGTTTACGATTGAGGGCTGATAATCGCTGCTTTCATTACTGTCACCGCCGCCCCCAAACGGAGCCTTCATACTCATATTATAATCATTAAGCGTGTATGGGAACTTTGTACGGATTTTAATGTTTAGTACTTTGGATGGAATTAGAACATGATCTAGGGCCCATCAGTGACCCATTTTTTTGGGGACTCTTGGATGGAGATCCTTTCCATCCGGGCCGTCAAATTGACAGGATCCAAGATAATTTTATTGAATATACAATTGAAAATATAAGGGGCGAAATTTTTAGGAACGGACTCAATGTAGAAATTTGAAAAATAGAAGGGCATGTATGATCCTAGATTACGATCTCAAATTTGATAATATCATATAAAATCAACAAAATGAAATGCGACAAGCATATGTTAAAGCTGAGCTTTATCAACACAAGTTTTAAGAGTATCTATGATCAGATGAACATAATCGAAGATTTTAAAATTCCTTCTTCGAGAGATTCCTATGGTTGGAGTATTATCCTACAAAAGATATTGCATATTGTTCGTCATGCTATATTTATTTTTTTTTGCTTCATTTGGTCCCCCCCCCCCCCACTAATCAGAATTCATGTATTCGCCCCTGGCTCCGGAAAATCTTTGTCGTTGTCAGACGACCAACCACCGCCACCAGAGAAGTCTAACGCAGAATACTACCCAACTCGCGTGTAAGCTCGTTGTTCACTACACCGTTTGCCCCACTACAACCTTGTCACACTCACTGCAGCCCGCCGCAGCCTCGCCTACTTTTTCTCTGTGAATTCAATTTCAAGTGTCTCTTTCTCTAAGATGAGAACCGGTGGCGTGTCCATCCAAGTCATAAACCAACTCTTTGTATAGTCATTTCATTTATCTTGATCACTTTTCTAGAAGTTTCCTAGCATGTGGATTGAAACACATGGACGCCTTAGAGAGTCAATATCGACGACCGATAGATGAAAACATGATACACATGAGTTTGAAAGATCAAACAAACTCAACAAAGATAAAACTTCTCCTCCCAATGAAATCCCTAATTTATTTGCCGGACTATCATTTATCCAAAGGAGTAGAGGCTAAAAATCAACAATTTTTGGTACGTGTTCGCACCTATTAATAGGTGCGATACACCCAGATCCGGCCGTATGATATGCTTCATAACTGCATTCCAGCGGCTGAGATATGACCGTATCAGATCCGCTAGTACATCGGGTTGTATATCCAGCAAATACGGCCGAAATCCGGCCGTTGAAACCTAGATCCTACGGCCGGTTCTGCTCTTGCACCTCCCATAGATGTGTATACGTACCAAAAACAGGCGCAAAAATCAATCTATCAGAGCGACTCAAAGTCAACCGCCTTCAACATCTTACACAAAAGCAATAATTCTCCCAGCAATAAAGGACAAACACTAGTTTAAAAGTCAATTACGCACTACACTATTTGCCCTTTGATTGAGAGATGTTCAAAAGAAACCCCCAACATTACTCGGGACAGAATAATTCTGAATTGCTGATCCAAATCCAAAATATATATTATTAATTCTGTATATATTCATAAACAGGATATTTCTGGACGTTTGCAAAATTACATGTTGCACCCATATATCTTTTAAAATTACGAATATCCCATTTTAAGTTTACATTTCATAGTAAGCATTTGCAAAAATACCCACACACAAAATTTGTGCATGAATATTATGGAATGCAAATTTTGAGAGGGGTTTATGTAATTTTAAAAGATAGAAGGTGAAACATGTAATTATGCTAACGTACCTAGAAAATCAAAATAATATCAAAGCGGAGCATTTGGTAAAACGTTCATCTTTTCCATTTTACCCCTTATTTATTATAAATTTTACATTTTTTTAATATTTAATTCAATTTACTTATTTTTATTTTATTTTATAAAGTACATGGTTATCCAATCATCTTTCTCTATAATAATAATATTATTGTTGCCGCCACTCAATGCTCCTGGCAGATCAAGTTAAACTTGGACGTCTTAATCTGCCGAGCGGTTGAGCTCGCGCATAGCCATAAAACGAGAGTAGAAGTGCACAAGATGATTTTTGGGTGGAAAAATCTCTCAATCGGGTAAAAATTTACGTGACCGGATCAATGCCAGTCAAATTTCACTATCATTTCGGGTTACAAATTGTCTGCAAAATCGAGTGCGACAGACCGCTTATCGTTACAAGTGGGAGGTGAGAGAGAGAGAGTACAGATGCGTTCAGGGGCGACAGATTGCCCCGTGCAAAGCTTGGATGCTATAGCTTTCTGGCTGTGGCGGGCATTTTAAGATGTCGTGCAACTGTTGAACACGGCCGCGGAGTGTGCGGAATGACGTTGGAGAGGACTTGTAGAATGTTGTGTGTGAAAGGGGCTTCTTCGGACGACGAGCGAGGCTTCCTCTTCAAGGATCTGCGATGGACCTAGGCGATTTTCCAAACAAAGAGTGACGGCTCGTAGGAGAATTTTAGCAAATTAAAGCTCTCTCTCGAGAAAGAAGAAAGCAGGGAGGAAAAAGATAGCAAATGAGGGAGGACCTAGGACACCTTTTATAGGCTCCAGGAATAGTTATGGTGGTTATTTGGTTATCCGCACACCATAACTACCTAAATTGTTATATGTCGACCACATTTCCCATAGTTTATGACGAATACTATCATGAGATATCAATACACACACACCATGTTCAACACTTCCCACTAATTGTGATGATTATGCGGGTGGTTATTCGCGTCACTGATGGTGGAACTCATGGCGAGCCGATTGGACGACGGAGAAAGGAGGCGACTCTGCGGCCGGCGGAAGGGTCGGTCGTGGCATGCGAGGGGGCCGGCCTCGGCGCCGGCCGCCACTTGCGAGGGCAGGGCGGTGAGCCGCGCCTCGCGGGCATGATGCCCACTGTGCTCCATGGTTGGCCCCGACCGCTGCCCGCGATGGCGGCATCGCCCAGCCGCGGGTGGCGGCCGGCCGGAGCAGGAGGGGGCCGTGTGCGGCCGGCCAAGCATGCCTGGCCGGCCTGCGGCCCCCGCTTCTCAATACGGCTGTGGGTCGCGGCCCTCTCCTGCGGCCGCTACGGTGGCTGCAGGAGAGGCCACTCCCGCCGTTCAGGATGGCCGGCAGGACCGCCGCGCCTTGCAGACGCAATTTTGCGGCCGCAGGGTACGGGATTCCGGAGGGCCAGAAATCGAGCCGGGAACCTCCGGTTTGGGGCGGCCGACCGCCGGATGGAGAAAGGGGGCCGGCCCTCCCGGGCGGCTAGCAAGCGAGGAAGGAAAACTCATACACAAATACACTAATGTATAAATATATTTCTTTATGGTGTAATGGAGTGGAACATCAAAACAATCTAGCCCCTCATTCAATCATATGCCCCTCTCTTTATTTTTATTTAATAAAATTGGGGGACTGCGAGTGACACGAGGCTCATTGTGTGTGTGTATATTCTTTGACATGGAGGGCAATACATTATTTTGCACTATGGAGACTTTATGATGTGGGGTTGATGTCACGAAGGACTGATTAAGATGTTGATAAAGTTAAGAAAGAAAAAAATGTTTATGAGAGAAAAAAATGATAACGACATGAAAACCCCTACATTGATATTTATGCAGTCACTGTAATCTGCTCTACAGGTTGTATATATTCGGATATTCCTTTCTTTAATTAATTTCAACCCCGAGGCCCCTTAATTCCCTTTTGGACTCCTCATGTAACTTATTATTCCTTTTGTGGGGTACTACCCTACGACATCCTTTGCGTGGAATTGAAGCCATTGATTTCTCGAGTTAGCGCCGGTCATGGTCTTGTATATTTTTACAATTGCGGCTGGTATTCATGAGTTTTTTTATGTATTTGCTGCTGCCGTGTTCTGGGCTTGGAATAATGCCCGGCCGTGATCCATGGATCGGCCCCCAATGATGGCATTTGGTTAATTGTTTTTTCATCTATTGTCGGAATAAAGGCTCTATTTGGCGTGACATTTTGTTGTGATGAGTTTGAACAAAAACGTCACAATCATAAAATATATGTGTGGCATGACAACGACTATGTCTGCTACTAAGAAAAGGAATCTAATTTGGAACAAAAAGTGGATGAAGCTCTTTAAGTGAGCTTGGGCGTTCACGAACAACAGTTCATAACGATGGCTTTTAGACCGCCACATAGGGGTTTTCACCAAGAATCGAATAGAAAATTGTTATAGAATGCATAGAGTTTTCACGAAGAATCGAATAGAAAACTGTTATAGAATGCATAGATTCATATTCATATTTGTTCTATCATTTGAATTCAGATTTGACCAGAAATCCTAGATTCGAATTCGCTTCAAATAAGAAACTAATTCGAGAAACTAGAGCCATGCAAAGGGAGAAGATGAAGAAAGAAAAACGTAGAATTTTTTTTTCCTTTTTTTATCTTTCAAATATTTTTGATTCTCTCCTTTCTTCGTTGGATTTTTCAATGCAACAGTCGTGCTTTTAGAATCTAACTTACATATAGATAACGAACTAACTTACAAATACCATATTAATTATTACCACAACAGTCATCCACATTTCCGCCACTGACGACCAATATGTGGCTGATCTTAAGCTACGTTCCAACAACATGCAGGTCCTATCTGCGTGACAATATAGCTATCGTCGTGCCGACTTGAAGCAACAATATCATAGTTTCGTCGATAGTAATGTCGCCAAGAACCGATACTCTAGGAGTCGGCGTGGTTCACAAAAATTAGCCCCATATCGATGGGCAACATCCATATGCCTCTGAGACATCTTAGACTTCGTTTGGGGGGACTTATTTTCACTGGTCTAGCGGTTACAACCGCATGAACCGGACCTTAATTATGATCTGATTCATGCGATTGTAACCACTTGACCGGTGAAAATAAGTCCACCCAAACAGAGCCTTAGTCTCTATTTGTTTCGACTTTTATTATTGAAAAAGAAGTTGATGAAAATGAAATTTGAAAAAAAGAGTCATTATTTCTTTAAGGTGCAAATTTGAGCCAGCATGATAGACATTGTAGGAGCGGGGCCCGCACTTGGTTCGTGACGTGGCACGTACTATTGATGTACAACTAAGCGTCACAATTAAATTGACAGCAGCACATATTAAGGATGAATCTGACTGATGCAATTAGGCATTCAATAAAGTTGGTGGAAGCGCCAGGGGAATCTCTCACGCCCGCACCTCAGTACCTTCCGTATTTTTATGCGGGGCAGTCGCATCTTTGGCTTCATAGTAATAAAATGGCATGGATAAGATCAAAACTAAGACCTGAAAAATTAAGTCATTTTATATTATTTATACATTCCCCTCAAATAAAAATGAAATGATTTTATTTCTCCTAATTTATAAGCACCCAAGCCCAAAATAATTTGATGCCTCCCGACTTATTTGAAGGCCCAAGATACAATTTGGTTCTGTTTGACGCAATTATGGTGGTCACGAACACGATTACGTGGTGATTATTAGCCGTCATTCCCGAACGCATGATCTCACCGAAGAAACTTCATCCAATTTTATGTTCAATTTTTTTTTTTTTTTTTGATGGTGGTAGTGAATATTGTGATCTATTTATTTATTTTTAAGATCATTTTAAAAATATCATTGAAATAAATGATATGTTATCATAATTGGATTGAATTTTGAAAAGTTTGTTGAAATTCGATCTCACTAGAAATCTTTTAAAAATGCCCTTTTTTACGATTTAAAAACAAATGAAAATAGGCTTTGTTTGGAGCAATGTTTGAAAAGATAGTTTTGAAAATTAAAGTAGGACGCTCATGAATCATCATTCATAACACGGTGTTCATCATGTCCACAATCACCGCATCAAACTGAGCCCTAAATTTTCTTTATGCATTTCTTTCTCAATATAATACTATTCAAGATATAAAGATAGCAAATTTGTAATTTTTATCATCAAAATTCAATTTATATTTTTGATGGGGTCAAGTCCATTTTATAATACATTTTGGGTGCGATTAAACCACTCCTTCATGATCCCAAGTCCCACTATCCAAATGGGGATTATGGGGGGAACCGTCGCGCGCGCGATCGACGCGCAATCGCGCACGATTCGCACGTGCGGGATCGTCTTCCCCGAACCGTCCAGGGGCCGACCGTCGGGGCCAGCCCCACTCTCCCGCCGCCGGCAGGTCGGCATAGTAGTCGGCCTGCCGGAAGCCGCACCATGCGGCCGCGCTCCCGCGGCCGCGAGGCGCAGTGCTCCCGCTGGCCACCACGGACGGAGAGGACCATCCCTCCCGCGGCGGCTTCGGGAGGGGTCGGGCGCCGCCGGCCACCCCCCCCCCCCCCCCCCCCGCCTGTTGGCGGGGAAGGCTCGGTCGACCGCCCCCTGCTCAGGCCGATACTGGCCGACCGTTTTTTGCGGCCGGCCAGTGTCGCGCCCGGTGGCCGCAAACAACAAACAAAGGATTAATGTCGTACGGAATAATCAGTTCAAATAAAGATGAAAGACTCACTTACCACGTCACTCATTGCTTTCAAATATGAAGACACGTGGGGGGGGGGGGGGGGAGAAGTCTACAAACAAGGGACTCGGGGGGAGGGGGACAGACGTCTCTATCACCTTAAGATCAGAATCGGCTAGAGCAAGCTCGTCGCACGGGGCCTCCTTAACCAGGTCCTCTCTTCGACTCGGCAAAGTATGCAACCGCTCAGCTGCGTCACAACTGCTCTTCAAAACAAGCTTTCCTTTGAAAACTGATGGCGCAACACGTTTGGCCTCAACTGAAAGACCGCACGGGGATATGCATTTCTCTTCAACAAACACAAAAATACTGAACAAGCGATTTGTCAACTCTCGAGAATCTAAGAATCTCAGTATCGGCGTAAAGTCCCCCTCTCACCTTCTCTGACGTCGGCAACGATCAGGCAAGGAATTCCAAAACTCTGGCAAACCCTAAGAATTTCTAACATACCCAAATAAAGTGTTCATGTGACGACGGTATGTACGAGACTCAAAGTCAAGCCGACTTTTGTTGTTACGAATCTTGATGCGGTCACCACCATCGATACACACAACGCACCAGCCCCTGAACAACTCCAAAGAAAATTTAGAACCATGCTCCCCGAAGAAATCCATCAGCCCTATTAGGCGAGTCATTCCTAGCGGAGTGAACTGGGATATCAAGACTCTACAGAACTTCAGAATATCAATCACCTCCTCGCACGGGGGGAAAATGGAAGCTGGACTTCAAAGTCGTCTCGTAAATCGTCAACCAGCACTTAGGCGGGTTCTGGACTCTATCTTCAGAATGAGGTATCCTCACTTCAAGGTCAACATGTAATTAACCCATACCTTTTTCTCCAAACTGCGACTTGCTCAGTAGCGTAGAGTGCAGCCGCATGGGCCTTGTAGGACGCCCCTAAACTGGATATAAAAAATCAAAGGTTAGACAAAATCAATCAAGTATCAAGTGCACAAATTGAGCACCACACGTTTGCAATCCCAACATGGGAGGCCAAAAATCGCACAAGTTCTGTGCAAGCACGCACGCCTAAGCACATGCACAATCCACGCACAGAGCGTACGCAACCAACGACCCGCCTACCCAAGAGGGGGGTGCGAGGTCACCTGCAAGCAAAGGGGTACCCAGCGTGTGCCTAGATACAAGCACGCGCACGAGAGCGTGCGCACAACGCGCTAGCGCGCTGTAGGGGCGCACAAGCGCACTCTCGGCGCGCGCCCGCGCGCCCTCCCCAGGGGCGCACGGGTGTAGCCTCCGAGGATGGCGCACGCGCTCGAGCGAGCTCATCCTCGCATTGGGTGGCAGGCGCCCCGTCCGGAGGATTTGTCCCCCGTGGGTGGCTCTCGCTCGCCGGCTTGACACTTCCAACCTCCCTCACCCCGTGCTTTCTCCATCTTCTGCCTCCTTCAAAACTTACTTTCGCTCGCGAAACACTGCTATCTTCCCTCTCTTGCACCTCCCTGCTTGCCATCACCATCATTGTCGCTGATTGAATTCTTTATGGGAGGAGAAGAAATCCCCGCTCTTCTCATAAAAACGGTTTCTAACAATGAGGATTTTGGGGGGCAATTGATAGGACCAAGTCCCTTTTATAATACATTTTGGGTGTGATTAGCCCACTCCCTCGTGATCCCACTATCCAAATGGGGATCATGGGGGAACCGCCGCGAGCGCAATCGGCGCGCGCGGGATCGTCTTCCTTGAACCGTCCGGGGGCCGATCGTTTGGGCCAGCCCCTCTCTCCCTCTGCCACAAGCCGACTCATGCCGCCACAATAGCTGGTCGACTAGAAGCCGCACCGTGCGGCCGCAAGGCACGGTGCTCCTGCCGTCCACTACGACCAGCGGAGTACCTTCCCTCCCACGGCCACCGCTGGAGGGGCCAGACACGGTTGACCATGCCTTGCCCCTTGGCGGGGAAGGCTCGACCGACCTCCCCTTGCTTAGGCCGACTCTAGCCAGTCGCGCCTTGCGGTCGGCCGGCACCGAGCCTTGCGACCGGCGCCGCGTCTTGCGGTCGACACCACATCGTGCGGCGGCGCCGCGCCCGGTGGCCGGCCGGCACAGCGCTCGGTGATGGCCGGTCGGCACAGCGCCCGGTGGCCGGAGTTGGGGCCACGCCCGACGGCCTCCGTCATGGCCACGTCGGGTGCACCGTCGTGGTGTGGGCCGACCGTCTCTCTTGCCCTCCTTGTGCCTCTGCCCGGCCATTTGATCCTTCTGCCACGATCACGGTCGCCCGATGCGTGGGTAACCACCCATGTAACCACCTCCAGTAATGTGGGGAACACATTTTAGTAGGGGCCTGCATTTAGTAAAATGAATATATGATTATTGTTCCCCTAAACCCATACTCATAATTATGATATTGGTGGTTACGGTGTGCGGATAACCACAAAACCACCGTAACCACCTCCTGGAGGTTATAAAATGGCCCCCATACCTCCGCATTTCTCATCTTTTTCTCCTCTGTTTTCTTCCTCCTCAGGCAAGAGCTCTGCCGGATACCTCCTTCGAGCCACCTTCGAGCCACCGCTCCATCACTAGAATTCTCCTACGTGCCTCCTCTCCACCAGAGATTCGCCTAAATTCACGAGTGTGCAGCAAGAGGGAAAACCCTCTGATAGCAAGCGCTCGTTCGTGCGTATCTCCAAAATCACCAGCCCCTCGCGTAGCAGCCTGTTGCCCGCCGCCCGCAAGCCTAAGTCTTTCTTTCTCTCTCACCACCAAAGTGTAATGAGGTGCGACCTGTCGTCCTCAATTCTCCAAGAATGTTATAATCGCAAGCGGATAGTGGATTTCGGTCGGCACAAACCATATCGCGTGGTTTTTTAGTTGAGGGGTTTTTCCACGTCAAAATCTCGTGTGTACAGTTTCTCTCTCATTGGTTGTGTGCGCGCTCGACCGCTCCAAGAGCTAAGACGGTTCAAGTTACTCCGATCTGACCGGGACGTCGAGTTTAGTCGCAACAGTTTTGCAAAAGTTTATCTCTTTGTATCTAACTAATAAATCTTTAACGTAGTAAATGGACTTGATTGCGTTTGGTGTGGCTTATTTGCTTCGGTGAGGTTGGACAAAAACATCGTTGTCATGTCAAAATCTTATGCTTCAAACTAGATTTTTTTTGGTAATAGTAGTAATATTTGTCATACCAAACATACAGTCTATGACAATGACGTTTTGGTCCAATCTCATCGGAGCAAATGAGCTTGAGAAAATTGTAGGTGGGTTACTCCCATGTATCTAGCTCTAGGTTGGAGATACGGTCGAGATCTGCAGTTAAATAAAGATTAACGGCCGAGATATGATTGTATCGATGCGAGGTACATACGGTTGTATCTCCAACCGATACAATACGACCGTATCTCGACCGTCGAATGCTCGATTCTACGGCAAATACATATCTCCTACCTAAAAATACATTGCAATAACCCACCTACAATTTTCTCAATAAGCTCTGTCAGACGCTGTCTTAGATTTTTATTTATTTATTTATCTAAAATTTTAGGGAAAAAAGTTTTCTATATTAATTACCCTTAACTATTTAGCATTTCTAAATGACTAGGCATTGACAAAGCATTAAAGTGGCGGTGCCAAATCGCTTACGTGGCAATACGCTTTTTTGGGTGCGTTGCCTATACATAAATTTGTGTTTTCTGACACCATGACATGTCAATATGCGGGAAGAGAAAAATATCCGAAATTCTTACACCATCATATATATATATATATATATATGTTGTGGACTAACTCGAGGCTCCGATCGGACCGGATAATCTCGGACTGCCTTAGCTCGCGGAGCGGTCGAACGCGCACACAGTCAATTGAAAAGGGGGAATGAACATAAGGAGTTTTAGCGTGAAAAACCCTTCAACCGGGTGAAAAACCACGTGACCGGGTCGGTGCCGGTCAAATTCCACTAGATTGCTGGAGGTTACAATTTGATGGGGGAATCGGGGCGACAGGCCGCTCCCGTTACAATCTTGAAGGGAGAGAGTGTGTATGCAACCGTTAGTGGGCAACAGACTGCCTCGCCAACGGGACTTAGACGGTGGAATGCGCGGGATGCTTTAGGCGCGTACGCTCAGAGGCGGCGCGTATTCAAGGGTTGTCGCTACCTCCCTTGCTCGTCTTTCTCTGTCCTTGGAGTGCTCCTTTCTAACTGAGCGTTGGTGGGGTGCCAATAGCCGATGGCAAGCGCTGGTGGCCTTCGACGAGTGCTGATAGTCCTTGGTGGGTGTCGATAGCCGTTGATGGCCGCTGGAAGTTGTGGGCGGCTGGTGGTGGTTGGCGGCGAGAGATGGTCGCCGACGGAGAAAACGGGAGAGCTCCCACCTGAGGAAGAAGAAGAAGGGGGAAGCGTCGGAGAAAAAGATGAGAAATGAAGAGCCTCTGGGGTCCTTTTATAGGCTCCACGGGGAGATCATGGTGGGCCCCACCACTAACGTAGTGGGTTAGTGGGTGGTTTTGCCCCGATCGAACGGTCGGCGGGGCCTCCCCCTTGATCGGACGGCCGGGGGGGCTTCCCATGATGGCGGGCCGTCATGACGGCGGCGGCAGCCGGGCGACCCGGCGAGGGAGGCCGGCGGCGGCCAAGGTCACGGCCGGCCATGGCCACGGCCGGCCATGGCCACTGCCGGCCATGGCCGGGGCGGCCATGGCCTCGGCCGGCCATGGCCGGGGCGGCCATGGCCGGGGCGGCCATGGCCCCGGTCGGCCATGGCCGGGCGGCCATGGCCGGGGCGGCCATGGCCCCGGTCGGCCATGGCCCCGGTCGGCCATGGCTGGGGTGGCCATGGCCGGGGCCGGCCACGGTCGTGGTGGCCGTGGGAGGGCCGGCCGCCGGTGGTGGCTCGGCCTCTTGCCAGCGGCGGTTCCTATGGCAGCGGTTTCCCCATGAGGGGAGGGAGTGTGGGTCCGCCTCCATCATCTCCATGAGAGATCATGGGGGTGGGGCCCACCCATGACTTTCCATATAAAGGGAGAACCCATCAAATGCCCCCAAATCTCTACTTGGCCGGGAACGAAGCGAGCGTGGGGAGAGATTTCTGGAATTCCTTGTTGTCATGGTGGGTGTCGGCGAGAGATCTGAGGCGGCGGCGATGGATTCCGGTATTATGTCGCGTGGAGGCTTGGCGAACGGGTGCCTGGATGCCTGCGGACGGGGGCCGGTGCGGTACACGAGTGTCAAAACAGCGCACGCGAGGATTGGCCGAAGGGGCAGGTGTTGGCCGCGCGCGCAGGTAGCGCGTGGGCTAGTCGCCCGCGTAGGACTTGCGTGCGCGTAGGCAGGCTGCGCGTGCAGGCCTTGCGTGCGCGCAAATCGCTTGTGCGCAGACCGCTTGTGCGCAGGCCGCGCGCGCGCAGGCCGCGCGCGCAGGCCGTGCGCGCAGGTAGGCCGCGCGCGCAGGCCGGTCGCATGCGCTGGCCGCGCGGGCAGGCCGCGCGGGCAGCCCGCGCGCGCGGGAAGGCCGTGCGCGCGCGGGCCGGTCGCATGCTCTGACCGCGCGGGCAGGCCGCGCGCGCGCAGGCCGCGCGCGCGGGCAGGACGCGCGCGCATAGGTCGGTCGCATGCGCTGGCCGCGCGGGCAGGTCGCGCCCGCAGGCTGCGCGCGTGGGCAGGCCGTGGGCACGCAGGCCGCGCGCGTTCGTGCTGGCCGCACGCACAAGCTTTGCGTGCAGCTTGTGCGCGATATGCGCAAGGTGTGCGGCGTGTTCACGAGGTACGATGCGCATTGTATGTGTACGATGGATAGTGAGTGACGCGCGCGTGATGCATGCTGCATACGTGATGCGCGCAAGGTGTAACATGCCTGGCGAACTAAGCACCCAAGGGAAGAGATTAATGAGGCGGAGTTTCACTTGCCCCCCGAGTATACCATCGAGTACTTCTTATACAAGGTTGGACGGGGAAACTTGCTCCGACGAGGTTCCCGGATGTGAAGACGGTGCTTTCAGAATGGAACCTCAGTTGGCAAAGTTCATGTTGTTTCGCGTGAGAATGACGCGTAACGGTTCTTTGCGCGAGACCGATTTGCGGCTATTGCTTGCACGTGCTTGGCTCGTGATTTTTGCTTGCACAAGACTTGCTTGTGAATTTGCCTTGCGCGGTTTGGGACCGCGTCTTAGTTTGCACGAGGCTGGCTCGCGGCTTTATTTGCGCGGTTTGAGACCGCGGATTAGTTTGCGTGAGAATTGTACGCGGCTTAGATTGTGTGAGGGTTGTAAAGAGCGTGCTGCATGAAGGCAGTTGTTGTAAGGAGCGTGCTGCACGGAGGCAGTTGCTGTAAGGTGCGCGCTGCACGGAGGCAATTGTTGTAAGGAGCGCGCTGCACGGAGGCAGTTGCTGTAAGGAGCGCGCTGTACGGAGGCAGTTGCTGTAAGGAGTGCGCTGCACGGAGGCAGTTGCTGTAAGGAGCGCGCTGCACGGAGGCAGTTGCGGTAAGGAGCGCGCTGCACGGAGGCAGTTGTTGTAAGGAGCGCGCTGCACGGAGGCAGTTGCTGTAAGGGGCGCGCTGCACGGAGGCAGTTGCTGTAAGGGGCGCGCTGCACGGAGGCAGTTGCTGTAAGGAGCGCGCTGCACGGAGGCAGTTGCTGTAAGGAGTGTGCTGCACGGAGGTAGTTGCTGCAAGGAGCGCGCTGCACGGAGGCAGTTGCTGTAAGGAGCGCGCTGCACGGAGGCAGTTGCAGCGCTGCACAGAGGCAGTTGCTGTGAGGTGCGCGCTGCACGGAGGCAATTGCTGCGCTGCACGGAGGCAGTTGCTGTGAGGAGCGCGCTGCACGGAGGCAGTTGCTGTGAGGAGCGCGCTGCACGGAGGCAGTTGCTGTGAGGAGCGCGCTGCACGGAGGCAGTTGCTGTGAGGAGCGCGCTGCACGGAGGCAGTTGCTGTGAGGAGCGCGCTGCACGGAGGCAGTTGCTGTGAGGAGCGCGCTGCACGGAGGTAGTTGCTGTGAGGAGCGCGCTGCACGGAGGCAGTTGCTGTAAGGAGCGCGCTGTACGGAGGCGGTTGGTGTAAGGAGCGCGCTGCACGGAGGCAGTTATTGTAAGGAGCGCGCTGCACGGAGGCAGTTGCTGTAAGGGGCGCGCTGCACGGAGGCAGTTGCTGCAAGGAGCGCGCTGCACGGAGGCAGTTGCTGCAAGGAGCGCGCTGCACGGAGGCAGTTGCTGCAAGGAGCGCGCTGCACGGAGGCAGTAACTGCAAGGAGCGCGCTGCACGGAGGCAGTTGCTGCAAGGAGCGCGCTGCACGGAGGCAGTTGCTGCGCTGCACGGAGGTAGTTGCTATGCTCGTAAGAATCTCCCCAGGAGGCCTTGTTTGACGAGATACTCAATCTCCTCCTTGAGCTTTGAGCAATTTTCTGTGTCGTGTCCTTGTCCACGGTGAAACTCGCAGTACTTTGTCTGGTCCCCGGTATTTTTAGCGAGAGGTCTGGGCCTGCGGAGCGCCTCGTTGCCTTGGATCGCATGAAACACATTTGTCATGGAGGTGTTTAGGGGTGTGTAATCCCGGGGCGGCTGATTTCTCTGATGGTCACGTCGGTGTTTTTTGTTCTGATGTTCTTGTCGGGATCTTCCTTCTTGGTGTTGAGGGGACGATTCTTTTTCCCTTTTTCGCTTCTAGTTGTCGCCAAACTGTTGACGATGAGCTTCAATAGCTTCGTCGGCTGTGATCTGCGCCTCTATGCGGTACACGAGGTCGGGGTAGCTAGCGACGGTTTCCCTCATTAATGCTGAATAGAAACCACCAGGACGGAGACCCCCAAGGAACACTCCTCTTAACAGTTCTTGGTCGACCCCTGGGATTTGGCGGGCTTCTGCGGAGAACCTGCGGAAGAAGTCTTTCAAAGACTCCCCTTCATTCTGGCGGATTCCTGATAAGTGGGAAGGGTCGCGGACGATCCTTCGATTTGCTATGAACTGATCGACAAACTGCCTTGCTAGCTCTGCAAAGCTAGCGATGGTACTAGCTCTTAGCGAATGGAACCATGTTCGAGCTTGTCCTTTAAGAGTAGCTGGGAACACCTGACAGAGGAGTTGGTCTGGAGCATTGTAAATTCTCATGATGGTAGTGAAATGGTTGACATGCTCCAGCGGATCATCGGTTCCATCAAATGTTTCGATGCTTGGGAGTTTAAATCCGTTTGGAATCGGATGTTCCAGAATCTGCGGTATCAGAGGGGAACCTTGGCATAACAGTCGGAGGGCACGAACATCTCTTGCTCCAGCCTGGCAGTATTCTTCGGCGATAACTTCTCGAATTTCTTCTCGAGTAAACCTTTCTGGCGGGGGTAGGCTTACTTCATTTGCGGGCTCATGCTGATGATCAGCCCTTGCCCTCCTTGGAATGGGATGAGCAGAACTTGCAGCCTCGAATATTCCTCGGACATTTCATGTCTTGGAGGAACCTCTCGGGCTCCGCCCTGATTTGGTTGTGGTAATGGATCCACACGAGCTGGTTGCAGCGGGAGAGCTGGGGGCGCTCCAAGGTTCCGCAGCAGGGTGAGCATTTCAGTTTGTTGTTCTTCCATTTGGCGAACGCGTTCCTCCATGGCGGCGACAGGGGCAAATACGGCTTCAACGGTCAGTGGTACGTCCACCAGAGAGTGTGAACGTGCGGGCTCGGGGTGTCCGCCAAGGGCGGAACCTTCAGCGGTACGAGTGCTCCTCTTTGTCATTAAGGCAGTACTTGGAGGGGCGATGCTGGTGATCTTATGCTTCAATGGATGTTGGGAAATCGATTCCCACAGACGGCGCCAAACTGTTGCGGACTAACTCGAGGCCCCGGTCGGACCGGATAATCTCAGACCGCCTTAGCTCGCGGAGCGGTCGAGCGCGCACACAGTCAATTGAAAAGGGGGAATGAACACAAGGAGTTTTAGCGTGGAAAACCCTTCAACCGGGTGAAAAACCACGTGACCGGGTCGGTGCCGGTCAAAATCCACTAGATTGCTGGAGGTTACAATTTGATGGGGGAATCGGGGCGACAGGCCGCTCCCGTTACAATCTTGAAGGGAGAGAGTGTGTATGCAACCGTTGGTGGGCAACAGACTGCCTCATCAACGGAACTTAGACGGTGGAATGCGCGGGATGCTTTAGGCGCGTACGCTCAGAGGCGGCGCGTATTCAAGGGTTGTCGCTACCTCCCTTGCTCGTCTTTCTCTGTCCTTGGAGTGCTCCTTTCTAACTGAGCGCTGGTGGGGTGCCAATAGCCGATGGCAGGCATTGGTTGTAACGGCCCGGCCCGCGGCTCAGAGGCTGCCGCACCCGAATGGGCCACACAGCGTGACCTGGAATCCGGCACCGTTAACAAGGCCTGCAGGCCAGTTGGTGATCAGCTCTGTTGGAAGAGAGTGTTATGGTCAAGGCCGTGGGTTCGAACCCTGGCAACAACCTACCGCGGCGAGAAACAACCGCAGAGATTTGTGTTGGGGTGTACGGCCTGCAGGCCTTGTTAACGGTGCCGGATTCCAGGCCACGCTGTGCGGCCCATTCGGGTGCGGCAGCCTCTGAGCCGCGGGCCGGGCCGTTACACTGGTGGCCTTCGACGAGTGCTGATAGTCCTTGGTGGGTGTCGATAGCCTTTGATGGCCGCTGGAAGTTGTGGGCGGCTGCTGGTGGTTGGCGGCGAGAGATGGTCGCCGGCGGAGAAAACGGGAGAGCTCCCACCTGAGGAAGAAGAAGAAGGGGAAGCGTCGGAGAAGAAGATGAGAAATGAAGAGCCCCTGGGGTCCTTTTATAGGCTCCAGGGGGAGATCATGGTGGGCCCCACCACTAACGTAGTAAGTTAGTGGGTGGTTTTGCCCCGATCGGACGGCCGGCGGGGCCTCCCCCTTGATCGGACGGTTGGGGGGGCTTCCCATGATGGCGGGCCGTCATGACGACGGCGGCGGCCGGGCGGCCCGGCGAGGGAGGCCGGCGGCGGCCAAGGTCACGGTCGGCCATGGCCACGACCGGCCATGGATACGGCCGGCCATGGCCGGGGCGGCCATGGCCACGGCCGGCCATGGCCGGGGCGGCCATGGCCACGGCCGGCCATGGCCGGGGCGGCCATGGCCACGGCCGGCCATGGCCGGGCGGCCTTGGCCGGGGCGGCCATGGCCGGGCGGCCATGGCCGGGGCGGCCATGGCCGGGGCGGCCATGGCCGGGCGGCCATGGCCGGGGCGGCCATGGCCGGGCGGCCATGGCCGGGGCGGCCATGGCCGGGCGGCCATGGCTCCGGCCGGCCATGGCCGGGCGGCCATGGCCGGGCGGTCATGGCCGGGGCGGCCATGGCCCCGGTCGGCCATGGCCCCGGTCGGCCATGGCCGGGGCGGCCATGGCCGGGGCCGGCCACGGTCGTGGTGGCCGTGGGAGGGCCGGCCGCCGGCGGTGGCTCGGCCTCTTGCCGGCGGCGGTTCCTATGGGAGCGGTTTCCCCATGAGGGGAGGGAGTGGGGGTCCGCCTCCATCATCTCCATGAGAGATCATGGGGGGGTGGGGCCCACCCATGACTTTCCATAAAAAGGGGGAACCCATCAATATATAAGGTAATATCTATATGCAGCCGTAGGGCGCAGACCATGCAATTTCATAACGGTTATGTGTGTCAGATTTATACAGGTTCACCATTTCTTATAAATATTTATCTTTGAACTGCACATAGTCAAAAATAATCTGCATATGACATTACCCTATATATAATCGCTTAGATATCCGGTTTGTTTGTTTCTGCTTTTTCTCCATGTCAGCTGAACAAAAGCACGTACTAATAATAATGCCTTTTAAAATTCATTTGGTAAATTTCAAATCTTACCTCAATCCCTCAAAAATTATATGTTAAGCCATTATTTGAGACCTTAACTCGGGCTTAGTTTGGTGCGGCTTATATGCCTGTATGAGTTTGGTCAAAAACATCATTATCAATGTATGTTTGACAAGACAAAGTTTACAACTGCTAGGGGGGGGGGGGGGGGGGGGGGGGGGGGGGGGGGGGGGGGGGCGATATGCGCCGGTCACGCGGACCTCACCGCCCCATCGCTTCCACGGTTTTCCGGAATGCCCGCGACCGGGCAGTGGGACTCCGCCCCGCCGCACATTTCCACGGGATTTCCGCGGAAATTAACCGCAGCGCGGGAACCGCGATTGGGCGGTACGGTGATTTCCGCGGAAGCCACACCGTCCTGCCCTGCCAAACAAAGCCTAAATAAACTAGTTTTGAGCATAAAATGCGTGAATTTTTTAAGGTGAGGTCATTCGTTCATGAACAACTGTTCAAGACCACTGTGTTCACGACCGCCACCAACCCGCCAAACGAAGCCTCCTTCTTCCACCGCTCCATTCTCACTGCTCCAACTCCTATGTCCCACCACCCAAACAAACAAACCAATCATTATTACCCAGCATTAGACATGTCAATAAAGCATGGTGGGCCCATGCCAGATCCCCACTCAGCATTTAGCAAGCATGTGCTTTTTTATTACCGTACCGGACCAAAACCGGTAATCACCTGTTAAACCGAGCCCATGTCAATCCCGGCCCCTTCTTGTACAAGGAGCAGGACCCACTACGGTTCGAGCGAACCGGATACTATTCAGTTCGCGGCGCTGATTGTTTCTCCCAAATTATGATGGCGAGCACAAGACGAAGAGAGGATCCCGTTCCCAAGGAGTGTTTGCTTGACAGCCAAGCGAGGCGCAGGAAGGCCAGACAGTCTCAATGCCGCCTTTTTGTCGGGCGGCCCAATGGGTGGGGTGACCCGACCCGAATTTTCAGGCTAACATTTTAATTGCACCCCAGCAAAATAATTTATGACGTGTAAACAAAATTAATTTCTATATTCTGGCGTGGACCAACTGCACTGAAAACCATGAACTCTCTTCCAATATATATACACGCCCTGCATGCATCTTCTCTTCACACTCACACAACCTCTCTCTCTCTCTCTCTCTCTTCCCCCAACCTCGGCCGCCATTCCTTTCTCTGTCAACGCTACTGTGCTCTGTCTAATGGGTTATGAGAAAGAACAGAAGAAAAAGTTGACCAAATGGTCAACGTGCTTGGCCATTGCAACTCTTCTTCTTCTTGCCACAGCAACGTTATCCCTCATCACCACTACAAATAAAGCCGGCCATATCCATACTGTTTCCAGAGGAGTTATAAACTTCTTCAAAACCACCGCCGCCGCCGCCTCCCCCAATGCAGAAATTGTTGCCGTCTGCAACTCCACTCTCTACCCCGACGCCTGCGTGTCGGCCCTCGCCGGAGCAACCCCGACCTCTCAAAAAGACCTCTTCCCCGTCTCGCTCAAATCGGCAAAACTACTCGCGACCTCCGCGCGCGCCGCCGCGTACAACATCATCCTGGCCCGCGCAAAATCGAAGAGCAAATCGGCCTCCTCCCCGACGACGGCCTGCGACGACTGCTTGGAGCTTTTAGACATCAGCCTGCAGCAGCTCGACGGCGTGTTCGCCGCCGCCGGAAACAGAGAAGCGAAGTTTCACGACATACAAACTTGGCTGAGCGCCGCGCTGACAGACCAGGTAACGTGCTCCGACAGACTTGGCGCCGCCGCCGGCGTTAGCCCGTCGGGAGAGCAGGCCCTGTCGGCTCAAGTCAACTTGCTGTCAAAATACATAAGCAACGCTCTCGCGCTCCACGTGTCGCGGAAAGGGAGCGGGCGCGGCGGTCGGCGGCTGTCCAATAGGCACTACCCTGCGTGGGTGACGGCGGAGGACCGGATGCTTCTCGAAGCTTCTCCGGCTGATATCCGGGCTGATGCTGTGGTGGCGAGGGATGGGAGTGGGACCCACGGAACCATCAGTGACGCGATAGCGTTTGTTTCGCTCAAGAGCAGCGGTGGCGGCGGCGGCGGTAGGAGCGTGATTTATGTGAAAGCGGGTACTTACAATGAGTATATCAGAATTCCGACAAAGCAAAAGAATGTAATGCTGATGGGCGACGGGAAGGGAAAATCAATTATAATCGGCGGCCGGAACGCCGAGGATGGCTGGAGCACCTATCAGTCCGCCACCGTCGGTAATTCATTTCTTTAATTAATTCCTATATATATATATTAATTACTATTTTGCCACTTTGCAGTTTGCAGTCCTCAAATGTAGGATTCAAGCACTTTGCATTTCGAATCTTAAAACTAACATTTTACGCTTCCAATTATCAATTTGTGGCATTTTGCACCCCTTAAGCCGAATTTTAAAGAATATTTATGTCCGGACAGTAACAAAAATGCTCATTTTGTTACTTGGTGTCTCCATTATTGAAATAGGGGGTGGAATTCTAAAAATTATCTCATTCTTTTATATTTTTTTTTAATCAAAAAAATTTGCACCATTAGATTTATAATATGAAAGTCTTGTCAATCAGATCTCCCACTAGATTGGTATCCGAATATCCGATTATTAGTGCTATTCAAACCTAAAAATTCTTGAATGAATATTTTGATGCTGCCGGAACCTATATACCCTTGAAATTTGAGCAGCATATAAGTTCAAAGTGTCCCTAATTAGTAATTGAAAGAGTGCCAAAGTGTAAAAATTCCATTTTTTTTTGAAGATAAAAGGCGCCAAAACCTCCGGGAAATTAAATTGATAAATTTATTAACTTTGTACTGAGCAGCGGCGATGGGCGCCGGATTCATCGCCAAAGGAGTAACCATCATCAACACCTCCGGCCCCAACAAACACCAAGCAGTCGCCCTCCGCGTCGGCGGCGATCAATCCGTCGTCTACCAATGCTCGATTCAGGGATACCAGGACACTCTCTACACCTACGCAAACCGCCAATTTTACCGAGACTGCGACATCTCCGGCACCGTCGACTTCATCTTCGGCAACTCCGCCGCCGTATTCCAAAACTGCGTCATCCAGCCCCGGAAACCCGCCGCCGGCCAGAAGAACTCCATCACCGCCCAGGGCCGCAGCGACCCCAACCAGAACACCGGCATCTCCATTCACGACTGCCAGATCTCCGGCTCCACCGGCGGCGCGCCGACATACCTCGGCCGGCCGTGGAAGCAGTACTCCAGAGTGGTGTTCATAAAGACGGAGATCGACGGGTCCGTGAGCTCCGCCGGGTGGGAGGAGTGGTCCGGCAGCTTCGCGCTGTCGACGCTCTACTACGGCGAATATGGGAACACTGGCGCCGGGTCGGCGACCTCGGGGCGGGTGAGGTGGCCGGGAGTTCATTCGGACTTGTCGGCGGCGGAGGCTTCCAAGTTTACGGTCGCAAATTTTATATCGGGGACTTCATGGCTGCCAGGCGCCGGCGTGGAGTTCACCGCCGGCCTCTAATAAAATAATTTAATTTATTGGAAATAATTCGGTCAGAATATTCTCATCCAATATTTTTACAAACAGCTAGCAAGGTTTGTAGATATTTCCGTACCAAAATTAAATATTGGCAAAAATATCTGCATCACTCTTTTATTAATTGTGAGTTAATTATTGTTGAAGATTTAAATGTGTTTATTAAGAATTCTATGTATTTAAATTCTATTTAGAATAATAAGTATTATGATAGCCTTGAAAGTAATTGCCAAATTCATAATAATTGTAATATTGTCTGTTTTTGCTGTTTTAGCTGAGTCTAAACATTATGATTCCATTTTGGTAGTCTCTCATTAGGGTTCACTTAAACTAAAATTTATAATTGTACCCAATGCTCTCAAAATGTGACTCAATTATTTCTAAATTTGCAAAAAAAAATCATGTATTACTACTATTATATTAAACTACGAGCGAAGCTAGTACCCCCGTACTTCAAGAAAAACACTTATTAATTAGGGAAAAAATCTCTTCCGAAATCATAAAATTCATTGCTAATTTACGTTGGCATAAAATTTAGCAGCAAAAAATATTCTATTTAAATTAAATGCAGCTAAATTTAGCAAGAATTTTTTTACTTTCTGTCAAATTTATGTTGCTAAATATTTTATTAAATAAAAAAAATGTTATGGGATTCGAAAAAATTAAACTAACTATGAATATTGTTGGATTCAAACCCTCAACCTATTACATAAATTCAATCGTGTTTGTCAACTTACTTATCAAACTAATTAGTTGATTTTGATGTTAGATTTCTCATATGTAAATATTTAATTTATTCAAGTATTTATGAATTTATAAATAATCAAATATATTATAAATGATTTTTGTTGAATACTAATAAACTATAATAATTATAAATATATTATTTATTAATTTTTTGAATACAAATAATCTTTGCAAATTTCTTATATAAGTAGATGTTAAAATAATTTACAAAATTATATATAAGATTAAATCTGGATAATAAATTTTTTTTTGAATACTAGTAAACTTTGTTTATTTAAAAATATATAAATATTTTTTAAAATACTATTATTTATATATATCATCTTTTCCTTTCTAATTTTAGATATATAGGATTTTTAGAGGGGCTAAAAAAGATTTAAAAAGTCATAGTTTTTTAAAGAAATTGCTATCATGCTGGAGCATGACGGGGAGATCGAGTGAGTGGGATGAGCTCAACGGAGATATCACGTGAGAATGTTACCAGCTCCATAAATATTTGGAAAGGAAATATTTTTTTTCTATTTAGCAATAAATATTTTGCAACAAATTATTAGTTGTTATTTTTATTGTTGCTATTTTTGTAGGTAAATTAAATATTATGTACATAGCTAAATTCAATGCTAATTAACAACGAATTATTTAACTTTCCTAACTTTCGCTGCTGAATAATGTTTTTCTTGTAGTGCCGAGAGTAACAAACACGGGGTTAACAAAAGTTTCATGCTAGTGGAGCCCGCCCGAAAGTATCGAGCAGAGCGAAGCCAATGAAAATGTGCTCATATAATATAAAGGAATACGACTTAAATGTAGTGGCTCATAGCTGCTGCCTGCAAGAAAATATAATTAGGAGCCAGTGATATGCCAAAATAAAAAAAAAGTTTATTATATTGAATTATTATAAGTTATAACATATATAGTATACATATAAATTATACAAATTAAACAGAATTGCGATGAGTGCGTCGAAATTAGAAATTAAATTATTATTTTTATATAAAATAGCATAGATTACGGTTTTACATTAAATAAATAATAGAAAAATTCAACTATGTATAAAATGAAATTTCTAAATCAATTTAAGTAATATGATAAACATTTAAGAATTTCTATTTAATTTAAATGTAATTGAAAAATAAACATAGGAGTGACATTGTATGGGGTGAGCTCCCATGCCTTACGTTACAGTAATTTCACCGCTTGACTCCTCGTCTGACCGTGTTGTGACGATCGGACAATGGCTGCGACAGTAACATGGCACAGTGTCACTCCCGCCGCTCGTTTCCCAAGTCTGAGCATGCTTTGACGATCAAACCTCAGACTCGACAGTTTGATGCATGACGCCACTCGCACAATTCACCTCCCTCCTGAGCGCACGATAGCAATCCTTTGAGACAATTACTGGCCGGGCTTGGGGGCCTCACAAGGCCCCCATATAGAGCATTTGCCCGGCCCTAGCCACTACTGGCAAAGCCCAATTTTTCAGGCCGGATCGAGCCCGGCCCGCTGGGATTTCATTAATGGAATGCCGCCTAAAACTAGATTCATTAATCCCTCCTTAGGCAGAATTCATTCATGAAATCCCGACTATAGGCATGATTTTTGGAAATAAGACGGTCTTCTTGAAATATGTTATACTTTTTTAAAATTTTATTTTTATTTTAAAAAATTGCTTAAAATATAATTTTAAAAAATTTAATAACCCAGGCCCGAGACCGGCCTGGGCCCGGCCTTGGGGGGCCTGCCACGGCCCCCTGCTGGAGCTGGTGCTCGAGCCCGGCTAAGCTCAAGCACGGGCCGAACAGACTCTTTGGACCGACCTGATAGAATGATTAAATAAATGTTTTTGGAAGATAAAGCTATTGCAAACCATGATGATTATTATACACAAAATTTTTAAATTTTATTATATATGCTTTTAGCCATGTCAACCTTATTTCAGAGAAAGTTTTTTTTTATTATAGACATATCACCTATATTTTGGAAAAGATATCATTATAATTTTCAATTTTATTAAATTTGATTTAATATGCAAAATGATATATAATTATATACATTGATTGGTTGGTCCTCCTTTGGAATTTCTTAGTATAAAAGGCAAGACTCGGAGTACGCGTGACGGCGTGAGTCCGATCAGGCCGATTACACACATCAAAGTCGCAAGCCCCAAAAATCCTCAAGGAGGAAGTCGAACCCGCACGCGTACGGCAGGGCCGCGCAGGTGCGCCCGACCTACGCGTAGGTGAGCGCGGCTAGCGCACGCGCGACCTGCACAGCCTGCGCGCACGCGGCTTGTGTGCACGCTCACGGCTTGTGTGTGTGTGTGCGCGCGGCCGAGTGGGGCAAGCCAGCGCGGCAGCACCCCAAGCAGTCGCGCGCGGACAACCCACACGGCCACACCCCGCACATGGCCGCACCCCGCTCGGCCGCGTGCGGCCAGCCTGCGCGTCTCCTCGGTCGCGCGCGGCCAGCCCGCGCGTCCGCGCCCTCGCACGCGGCCAGCCCACGCGTCCGCGGCCGCGCCCTGACGCGCGCGCGCGTCAGTGTCAACGGCCGCCGCCTTCGCTGCCACCAGCCGCCATCTCCGGCCGCCTTCGCTGCCACCAACCGCCTCCTCCTCCGGGCACCTTGCCCGGGCCGCCTGAAATGCATGGGGGGAACTCCTGTCATTTCTCTAAATTTGGTGATTCAGGTGACTGAATTAAACAGAGCAACGCCATTCGGCAACACAAATTACTTCCCGGCACAATTACCACATTGACCCTCCAGAAAACTATGAATAGGTCACCAAACATTCATTTGAAGACAAACAACTTCGGACGCAAGAGAGAGCTATGAGGTTTTTCAGCGAGATCGTGAACTTAGACCGATTCTCTGCTTATGAATTCGCTCTGCTTCTCTCCTTGCGCTAAAGTTTCAACGAGCTCCAAGACACGTCAACTGCCTCCGCGAGATCGCTCCCATCAAGGCTGCACTTCAACGAGGGAGCTCCCTCCAAAAGCTTCGTGGACCTAGAGAATTTTCGAGCCGGAACGCTCCTACTAAGGTTTCGTGAGCTCAGCAACATTCCAAGGCTGGAGCGTTTTCATCAAGACTCCGAGGATTTAGTCGCTATTTCAAGCCCAAGTCCAAGAAGGAGATTGAGTGCTATTATTACAAGAAGAATGACCATTTTAAGAAAGATTGCTTCAAGTTGCAAAGAAATTTGAAGGGGAAGTCAAAAGAGGTTAGAGAATCAAGTGATGCTACAAGTGCGGCCTCGATTGCAAAGGATGAGTTATTGTGCTTACATTTCAGTGGGGCTGCTTGCCAGGAGTGTGTTGACACAGATTGGGTAGTAGATGATGCAACATCTTATCATTATACCCCTCACCGAGATTACTTCTACTCTTATGCTGTTGGAGATCTTTGCACTATCTGGATGGCTAATGTTGGGGTGTTGAAAATTGTTGGTAGTGGAGACGTCCACTTGGAGACTGATCTTGGGAAGGTTGTCCTCAAGAATGTCAGACATATTCCTGACTTGAGGATGAACCTCATCTATGTTGACAGATTGGATGATAAAGGTTTCATAAGCGTTGAAGGTGGAGGTGCTTGGAGGTTAGTGAAGGGGTCCTTGGTGGTGGCCCGGGGCAAGAAGTATTGTGGGTTTGTTGGAGTTGGTGACCGGACGGTCTGACGGTCTGTCTTGGCGGATTGAAGACCGCGCGGTCTGGGGGTTTCCCCTTGGCGGTTTGGTTGCTGGGTTGTTGCTGTCTGGAGTCCAAGCGGTCTAGCGGTTTGTCTTAGGCGGCTTGGAGACCGGGCGGTCTAGCGGTCTCCTATGACGACTTCTCTTTCTCTCTGGTGATAGCCGAGCGGTTATCCCTTCTCATCTAACCGCGCGGCTTGTGCGGATTGTTTTTTGTATAGGTCGCTTAACTTGTAATATTTTTAGTCCCACATCTCTTATTTGTATTTTCTCCTCTCTCCTCCATTCTATAAAAGAGAGGTCATACCTTTGTAACAGATACTTTTTTTGGATAATAAAATTTCTGTTAATCAATTTTCGGCTTGTTCTTGTTTGTTTCTAACATGGTATCAGAGGACTCGATTCATTCTGCTTGATTCGGTCTCTCTTTGGTTGTCCGTCGACATGTTCTTTCTGTCCGCCGGCGTGTTCCTCCTTGGTTGTCTATCCGTGCGATTTCTTCTTCTTATTATCGTTGCCCTCTATGTGCGCGGTCTCTCTGTGCGACCTCTGTTCTGCTGGAACGCCCTGCTTGTCTTCCCGCGGACTCCTTTCTGTTCGTGCGGTCTTCTCTTCCTTCTGTTCGCGCGGGATGTTTTCTAGCCGCTCGACTTCTTTCCCTCTACTTGGTTCTGTGGCTTGGTCATGGCTTCTCTTGCCGCTGGTGTATAACACCGTGACCGCTGCAGCTCTCTTTCTCCTAACCGCTGCGTTTTCTCCCTATTCGGGCGGCTTGTCCCCTAACCGCGCGGCTTCCTGCCGTTTTCTCATATGGCTCTGTCTGAAGCTTCTGCTGCCACCACGCCTGTCGCCAATCCGCCTCCGCCTCTTCCCCCTACTCCTTCCCGGAACATTGGCACCGTTTCCAAGCTTGTCGGCTCCAACTATCCGGATTGGAGCGTCTCCTTCACCTTTCTCCTTCGCTCGCAACGCAAATGCCACCATCTCGTTGATGACCCCCTCCTACCACTTCACCTCTATTTGAGGACTGGGATGCGAGCGATGCGCTTGTGCGTACTTGGCTTGCTAACAGCCTATCCGATGAATGCCTTCCCGTCATCCGTCATGATGAGACGGTCAAGGCCGCTTGGCTTCACCTTGCCGCTCTGTACTCCAAGGGGGCTCAGACGTCCCGCATCTATACGTTGTATGCAGATCTGTTTGCTTGTCCTACCTTGTCTCCTGCTGCTGTCTACCAACAGGTTCAGGCTCTTGGGGCTGAGATTCGTCAGAATCACCCCTTTTCTGCGGATTTGGCTCAACAACACAAGCACTTTCAGGAGCTTCTGGTTGTGTGCTATATTCTACGGCTTCCTGATACTTATGATATGATTCGCAAACAAATTCTGGGTGTGGCAGAATATCCTACCTTAGATTCCACCGCTGCCCGCATCGCCGCAGTCACCTCTCACTTTCAGCGCCCCCTTCTGCCAGCTCCTCCTCCATCGGACAACTATGCTCACCAAACTCAGAGGAGTGGTTCTGGTAGCCGCAGTCACCAGTCCAGCGAACGTGCTCCTTCCCTCTACCTTTGCTCTCACTGTGGCCGCACCGGCCATACTGTGGAACGCAACTGAATGAAGCATCCCCATCTCCGCCCCTCGAGTGACTCTTCCACCTCCTCTTCCAAGCTGTCTGCCTCCATGGTCACATCATCAGGTAGTGCCCACGTGGTGACTCAAGGTAAATAACTTATCGACTCTGGTGCGACTAATCACATGACGGGCAATTCTCAATGCTTCTCTCTCCTCGAACAGCATGATTAGTTTCCCGCAGTCCTCGTTGCAGACAGTTCTCCCTCCCAGGTTCATGGGTCAGGAATGGTTCATGTTACTCCGTCTCTTCGACTAGCGGACACTCTTTATGTGCCCAAATTTCCTTGCAATTTATTGTCAGTTACCTCTTTATGCAAGCAGCTTCAGTACTATGTGACGTTTACTCCAACTTCTTGTTCTTTTCAGGATCCGAGCTCCCAACGGACGATTGCTATTGAGACTAAGAGCGGCGGCCTCTACTTCCTCGACAACGTTTCCGCCTTGTCCGCCTTCTCCTCTTCTTATATGGATCTTCTACAGTGGCATCTCCGCCTCGGTCATCCTCCTCCACGGCTTCTACATCAGCTTTTGACCCACCTACCTCCTTCCAGTTCTTCTCTCAACTGCAATGCCTGTCAGCTTGGCAAGCATCACCGTTCCTCCTTCCCTCCAAAGCAAGGCCGGGGTTCTACCCGTCCGTTTGGTCTTATCCAATCCGATGTCTGGGGACCTGTGATAACTTCGCAAAAAGAAGTTATCTTCATCCCTATTTTGACCATTTTTAGTCATGTTATGTGGTATTTATACATGAAAAGTAGATAAAAATCCAATTGCCGCATAATTTGAAGTCAAAATGGTTGTTACTCTCATTTTTATATGTTTTTATGATAGGATTCGAGGAGAATTTAAGTCAAGGATTGAATGCTAAGCATTGTGGAAAATCTGGGAAAAATGTTGCAACATATTCTCAACAAATCTGGCAGGTCAAATTGTGCAGAAAGACAGAACCAGAAATGTTGCAACATATTCGTAACATTTCTGGCAGTTACAAGAAATTCAAATCCGAAATTACCAAGTTTTCAACAGTCACATCCTAATTTTTAGCATCCGTTCAGCATTTAAAAATGACTGGATGTGGGGCCCACTTAGAGGAGGAAAAGGAGAGTTTTTAAGAGGAATATTTCAGCCATTAAAGGGGATCATCTTCTTCATTATTCAGCCATTTTAGAGAGGAGGGAAAAATCTGGGAAGAAATTCTGAAGGAAAACCAGTCCAGTTTTTCGGCATTCGGGCTGAAGGAAACACTTCCACGGCACTAGAGAAGGGAACATTCGCATTTCTTTCTAGATGTTTAGTAAGATCTCTTCAATTTTGTGTTATTTTCTCGCAGTCATGAACTAAAACTCTCTAGTCTTGCATGATGAGAGTAGTATGTGTATTTTGATGATGAACATCTTTGATTTTGAGTTTGTTTTGTGATTATCTTAATAGATCTTGTGATTTTTATGGTGAAATTATTGGATCATATCTTTTTATTATATTGCGCCGCGAGAATCGAGAGATGAGCGCCGTAACATTAATTTAAGGGCTAGTTTATCGCAGTGCGAGAATCGAGAGAGGAGCAATGTGAATCATTAACCAAAATTTCTTTATTTTTACGGCGTTTCAAGAATCGAGAGAGGAGAGACGTGCGTACATCACAAGATCTCTTGAGTTTTGAAAAGTGAAAGAGATTTCCTTTTCATGCTAGCGAATTAGATTTTTGCGCTTCATAATATTTTCGTTTCGCCTAAGTTAGAGATAACTAGGGTTGCGTAGATATTAAGACTTCTTGTATCGAGAGATAAAGATTTCTTCTTTAAAAATCATCGCAAGATAATTCAAAGCTAAACCAAATAAAATATTTATTTTATCATCATCATGTTATACATATGAAATCAGAAATGCAAGGCTATTTTCTCTAATTGCTAAGAAGTTACTTTAAGATCTAGTTAAATTAGTTTTAATATTTATCTAAAAGTTTCAATCTATTTTCAGAAAATCAATTAACCGTTTTACTTGGATTCATAGAAACGGTGTAGCTAGTAATTGTAAGCGCTAAACCCATCACTTCTCCGTGGGAACGATCTCACTCACTCTGTATTACTTGTACGACACGTATACTTGCGTTTTCAAGCTCTATTTTGCGCGCATTAAGTTTTTGGCGCCGTTGCCGGGGAGGTGCAATGGATTTAGTGTTTTCTTTTCTTACAATATTAGTGAACCTTAGTACGTGGAGGTCAAGTTTTATTTTCACTTGTTAGTTTATTGTTTTTGTGTTATCATCTTTATTATCTTATAGTGTATGTCCAGGTATCGATCCGTTGAATTAATTCCTCTAAATTTTGAAATCGAACGAACCTGTAGACGAAATCGAAGGTCAACTAGGCTAGAACAACTTAATCAACTAGCAATGGATAATCCCAATCCAAACGATGAGCCTCACCAGAACGGGCAGGATTTAGGTGGTCAAGTAGAACATAATGAACACCCAAATGAACCAAGACGAACTTGCCGTGATTATAACATGCCTTTTAGGGGAGGGGTACAGTTTAGTATCGCTAGACCCGCGATAGAGGCCAATAACTTTAAGATAGATTCCATGGCAATGCAACTTGTTCAAAACAACAAGTTTGGGGGGCTTAATCATGAAGACCCTAACTCTCATCTTAGAACTTTCATAGAGATATGTGACACGTTTAAGATTAATGGTGCATCAGATGAAGCCATTAAGTTACGCTTGTTTCCTTTCTCCTTAGAAGGGAAAGCTAAGGACTGGTTGAACTCATTGCCTCATGAGTCCATTACTACTTGGGCTATATTAACTGAAAAATTTTTATCCAAATATTTCCCTCCATCCAAAACTGCTAAGTTAATGCGGGATATCTCTACATTCATGCAAGCGAATGGAGAAACCCTATATGATGCGTGGGAACGATTTAAGGAATTACTTTATAGATGTCCCCACCATGGGCTAGCCATTCACCAACAAGTATGGACGTTTTATAACGGCCTTCAGACATCTACAATGATCCAAGTAGATGGAGCTGCAGGAGGTTCGCTGATGAACAAGTATCCTGAAGATGCCTACGGTATTTTGGAAGATCTATCTTCCAATAATTACCACACGATTGAGCGTCAAGTACATCCTCTCACTACGGCAGGATTGTATCAAGTTGACCAATTAACGTCATTTGCAGCCCAAATGACGTCCCAATTTAATAGCATTAACAAGAGATTAGATGCTTTGACGTTAAACCAAAATCAAATGAATCCTCAAGTCAATAGCATTATTACTCCCATGGTTTCTCCTAACCCCACCTTAACAATTGAATAACTTGTAGGGGGTAATGAAGAAGTTAATTATTTAGGAGGGTATTATAAGTAAAATACAAACCCTAACCCAAACCACTATAATCCCGAATGGAGAAACCATCCTAACTTTTCTTGGAAGAACAACTCCGTTCCTACTCCACCACACTTATTTAATTCTAATGCTAATCCTCAACATCAAAACAATCATTCCAACCAAGCGGGACCATCTAGGAAGGTAATGGATGACTTCATCATAGAATCAATGCAAAAGAATGAAGCCCGTTTCTCTAGCTTGGAAGGGTCAATGAGAATGATTGAATCACAACTAGGACAAATCGCCACCGCTTTAAGTATGCGACCGCAAGGCACACTCCCTACGGATACCACACCCAATCCCAAGGGAGATAATCATCATTGTAAGGCTGTCACATTACGAAGTGGGCGTGAGTTAATAGTTGGTCAAGACACTACTCCACATGAACAAAATAAAAATCAAGACCAAGAAGAAGTCAAGGGTCCTAGTGAGCAAGTAATAATAGGAGGAAATGAGGGCGATAAGAGTGAGGAGGAAGGAGTATTAACATAAAGAAATGGTAAGGAAATAGAAATAGAAAAAGAGGAAAGAAGGAAGGATAGCCCACGAACCTATCCACCACCACCTTTCCCCCAAAGATTAAAAAAGAGCAAATTAGACCAACAATTTCAGAAATTCTTAGAAATCTTTAAAAAGTTGCAAATTAATATACCCTTCGCCGAAGCATTAGAACAGATGCCGAGTTACGTAAAGTTCATGAAAGATATCTTAAATAAAAAACGGAAGTTTGGCGTGAACGAAACGGTAAACCTTACACATGAATGTAGTGCAATTCTCCAAAGGAGATTGCCACCAAAACTAAAGGACCCCGGAAGCTTCACGATTCCGTGTTCTATTGGGCATCAATTCGAGGGAAAGGCTTTGTGCGATCTAGGGGCGAGCATAAATCTTATGCCACTTTCAATTTATAAGAAGTTAGGATTGGGGGAGATTTCCAAAACATCGCTTACATTACAATTAGCCGATAAATCTCTAACCTTTCCAAAGGGGATTGTAGAAGACGTCTTAGTCAAGGTCGAAAAGTTTATTTTTCCGGCAGATTTTGTGGTATTAGACATGAAGGAAGACAAAGAAGTCCCCATTATAGTGGGTAGGCCTTTCTTAGCCACCGGGAAAACTTTGATTGACGTACACAGGGGTGAGTTAACCATAAGGGTTAACGATGAACAAGTGACTTTTAATGTATTAAAAGCCATGAAATTCCCTCGTTTAGAAGAAGATGACATAGAGGAAGTTAAGAGTATGACCCTTTATGACTACAACTTAAGTGAGAATCTAGAAGAAGACGAAGAGGAGGGGACGGAAGAAGAGAAATCTGATTGTGAAGCCGACATTCTAGAGTGCTTTGAAATAAGTGCACGTTCACCGACATTCGCTCGTAAGCCGGAGATTTAAGATATGACAGATAAGACATGTACAAATAAACCTTCCATCATTAGTCCACCCACACTTGAGTTGAAACCATTACCTGAACATCTGGCCTATGCATATCTAGGAGACAATGATACATTACCGGTCATTGTCAACTCAAAATTATCACCATATCAACATCAACAACTAATAGATTTGCTGAAGCAATTTAAATTAGCCATAGGTTGGACGATCGCGGACATAAGAGGGATTAGTCCTTCAGTATGCATGCACAAGATTCTCCTAGAAGAATCTTACAAAGGTTCAATTGAGCCTCAACGCCGCCTCAGTCCACCTATGAAAGAGGTCGTAAAGAAAGAAATAATAAAATGGTTAGATGCAGGGATAATATACCCTATCTCCGATAGTTCTTGGGTCTCTCCGGTTCAATGTGTTCCGAAGAAAGGAGGGATGACCGTAATAAAAAATGATTAGAACGAATTAATATCGACTAGAACTATTACCGGATGGCGCATTTGTATGGATTATCGCAAGCTTAACAAGGCTACTAAAAAAGACCACTTTCCATTGCCTTTCATCGATCAAGTTCTAGATAAGTTGTCCGGTAATGATTTCTTCTGCTTCTTAGACGGCTATTCCGGGTATAACCAAATCACGGTAGACCCGGAAGATCAAGAGAAAACTACCTTCACGTGCCCCTACGAAACATTCGCCTTTAGGAGAATGCCATTTGGTCTATGCAACGCACCCGCCACGTTCCAACGGTGTATGATTGCTATATTTTCAGAAATTATGGATCATGGTATAGAGATCTTCATGGATGATTTCTCCATTTTCGGAAAATCATTTGGGGAGTGTTTGGAGTGCTTAGAAAGAGTGCTTGTGCGATGTATCGAAACTAACCTTGTGCTGAATTGGGAAAAGTGCCATTTCATGGTACGCGAAGGCATCGTGCTAGGCCATCATGTGTCAAGCAAGGGGTTAGAAGTAGATAAGGCCAAAATTGAGGTCATTGAGAAATTACCTCCTCCTAAAAATGTGAAAGAGTTAAGGAGTTTCCTAGGGCATGCGGGATTTTACCGAAGGTTTATCAAAGATTTTGCAAGGATTGAAAAACCTCTTAGTGGATTGTTGGAAAAGGATACGAAATATCATTTTGATGAAGACTGTTTGAGTGCATTTAATAATTTGAAGAAGAAATTAACCACGACACCAATTGTGGTGGCACCCGACTGAGGTGAACCATTTGTGCTTATGTGTGATGCAAGTGACTATGCCGTGGGTGTAGTACTAGGTCAAGTTAGGGAGAAACTATTTCACACTGTAGCCTACGCGAGCAAAACTTTGATCGAAGCTCAAATCAATTACACCACGACTGAGAAGGAGTTGTTGGCAGTAGTCTACGCCTTCGAAAAGTTTCGATCTTATATTTTATGCACTCAAGTTACCGTTTTCACTGATCATGCGGCCATCCGATATTTGATGGAAAAGAAAGATACAAAGCCAAGATTGATTCGTTGGGTATTATTATTGCAGGAATTCGATTTGGAGATTAAGGATAGAAAGGGTGTAGATAACCCTGTAGCAGACCATCTTTCTAGGATCGAACCAGTGGAATCTCATTATCATTCAGAGATTGAGGAGAGATTTCCTGATGAGCAAATCTTAGCTATATCCGAGGAGTTAGTGCCATGGTATGCCGACTACGTCAATTACCTCGTTAGTAATATCTTACCTTCAGATTTAAACTACCAACAACGAAAGAGGTTCTTACACCAAGTGCGGTCTTCTCTTTGGGACCCACCTTATTTGTTTAAAATTGGTGCTGACGGAGTAGTGAGGAGATGTATCCCGGAAGTAGAAATGCATCCTATTTTATAAAATTGTCATAGTTCTCCCTACGAAGGACACTTCAAGGGAAATAGGACAGCTATGAAAGTCCTAGAGGCCGGATTCTATTGGCCTACATTATTTCATGATTCTAGAGAACATGTGAAAAGGTGTGACCGATGTCAAAAGGAAGAAAATATTAAGAAGAATGAAGCTATGCCTATGAACCCAATTCTAGAAGTTGAGCTTTTCGATGTCTGGGGTATAGATTTTAAGGGACCATTTGTTAATTCGAATGGTAATTTATTTATCCTCTTAGCCGTAGACTATGTATCGAAATGGGTCGAAGCCATAGCCACGACCAAAAATGATGCAAAGGTGGTGTTATACTTCCTGAAAAACTTTATATTTAGTCGATTTGGAACACCCAAAGCTATTATAAGTGACGGGGAGAGTCACTTTTGTAATCACCAATTTGCAGCGTTATTGAAAAAGTACGGGGTTAAGGTAGCATTGGCATACCACCCTCAAACAAATGGATTAGCGGAAGTATCTAATAGAGAGATCAAGAAAATCTTGGCTAAAACGGTTAGTGTAAATTGCAAAGATTTGTCTCAAAAGCTTAACGATGCCTTATGAGCATATAGAACCGCTTTCAAGACCCCGATTGGTGTTACCCTGTATCGTTTAGTTTACGACAAGGCTTGTCACTTACCGTTAGAGTTGGAATATCGGGCATATTGGGCCATTAAGAAAATCAATTTTGACTTTCAAGAAGCCGATAAATCTAGACTACTACAGTTAAATGAATTGGAGGAGATCCGGACGCAGGCATATGAAAGTGCAAGGGTTTATAAGGACCGTACTAAAATGTGGCACGACCGTCATCTTACGGAAAAACATTTGCAATCAGGGCAATTAGTTCTATTATACAATTCACGACTAAAACTTTTCCCTGGTAAATTAAAGTCTAGGTGGTCGGGCCCGTTTCGGGTCAAGGAAGTGCTTCCTCATGGCGTCATTACTATAATCAATGAAAAGGATCATTCGGAGTTTAAGGTCAATGGCGGACGTCTTAAGGCTTATTTAGGAAACGAAAATGAACGAGTCATATCGTTCATACACTTGAAATAAAATTTTCGAGCCGTCGAATGTCCAGCCGGGACAATAACTAAGGCGCTTTCGGGGAGGCAACCCCAAAATTTTAATGATAAGTTCTTTATTGTTTCTGTTGTTTTTATTTTGTTAGTTTTTGTTTCTCTCAAAGATTTGTTAAAAAAAAATGATGCATGACTGAAATCTTATGGTCTCGAACACTTAAAATCACATTTTCTCTTCGCCTGGCTCTAGTAAAAGTTCGAAATTGGTTCAGAAAAAAATGTTGTAACATTTTGGAAATGTTGTAACATTTTGGGTTCTGTCTTTTCCTCTTAAAAAAAACGAAAGTTCAGTAAAATACCGGCTGTTTGGGTCAATTAATTTTTTTTTACCGGCTGACTGGTGGAATAATTATTAACTTAAATTAGCCGGTTTAATTGAACTAATTTAATCATAAATAGGAATAACCTGAACCGGCTATTTTAACCGGCCGCCGATTGGTAAAAGCCCGATCTCCAGGCAATCCTCTGCTACCCCCGAATCCCCTGCTCCAGGAAAACCCTAACCCCACTTTCGCACCCTCTTTGAAGCATCCGCCGGCGAAAGCTCCAATAGCCGGCCACCGTATTTTATCGCCGACCTTCAGGAAGAGGTAAGTGCTTGATTTTCTTCTCTCTCTCGCTCATTTGAGCATTCTCTTTCCCGCGCTAAACCATTCCCCTCCGCAGTCATGGCCCCTAAGAAAGGTAGAGAGAAGGTGGCGGCAAATAAGCACACAAGATTTATTAATGAAGAAGCTAAGGCTCGCTACGAACTGCTGAAAGCAAAGCCCGTCATCTACGAAAGAGGGTTTCAACTGGAAGTTCGTGGTTGGAGTCAAGCCTATGTGAAGCAAATAGACAAGTTCGGCTGGTCGTCCTTCTGCCACCCCCGCACTGAAGCAGTCCTACCATGGGTGTACGAATTCTACGCCAACGCCAAGTTCCATATGGACGGAAAAATTCATATACGGGGAAGGGAAGTCGATTTCTCCGCGGAAGGTATAAACTCCTACTTTGACTTAACAAATCTGGACAGCGATGTATTCGAATCTGTCAGGACTACTAACCCATTCGACATCGCCACCGCATTGAACCTCACTAAAAATATCACTTGGGTGAATGAATCTTCACATGTCTTACATTCCGCCCTTTTTACTCGTGAAGCTAAAGTTTGGTTTCTCTTCGTAAACTCAAGTATTATGCCAACAAAGCACCCAAACCATGTCTCCTTTGATAGGGCTTGCATCATTTATAGCATTATAAAAGGAATTCCAATTAATATAGGACATATAATCTCCAGTCAAATCCAGAAAAAGGTCAAAACGGAGGGGGAACTCAGTTATGGTTTCCCACACTCATCACATCGTTGTGCCGTTATGCCGGGGTATCTCTCGCCGACACGGACACTACCACCATTGTAGGTCGGCCAATAACATTTTCCGTCATTTCATCCTATATCAATGTATCTTTAGATGAGACATCCCCCAAATCCGGTAAGAAACAACGTCCTCCCGTATCTTCGCGCAAAACCACTCAACCTCCAATCCCGCCGCCACTTTCCCCTAATCCTCCGGATTGGCCGATCATATTTAAATATTTGCAATCCACTGCCAAATATCAACGTCAGCAACATCATCATCTAGTTTCACATTGAGACATTTTACATCACAATCAAGTCGAAATTTTGCGCCATTTGAACGTACCTGAGGAAAAGATAGCGGTCCGCGATGTGAATCCTGCTTGCTATGAGCGCAAACACTCTGATTCGAAGGGAAAGGAGGCTGCAACATCGCCGGATCCACATGATGAAGCGGAAGCGATCGAGGACGATGCAGTATTTGCATCCGGCGACGACAACGAAATGGAAGAATTTTTGGACGATGACGACTCGGACGAGGTCGATGACGCTGACGACGATGAGGAGGATGGTTGATATTCCACTACTCAGAATCTGGGAAATTTACCTTGCTCTATTACTGGTGAAATGTTTGTCTTATTTTGAGATATTTCTGTGGTGCACTATGCAAGAGTTGGTGAAATGTTTTGTTTATTTTATTTACTCATTTTGAACAGTTATGAGTGAAAAATATTTTCTAAGAAGGATGATTGCCAAAGGTTTGTTTTGATTAAACATTTTGGTGAAATAATTGTTTGTTTTGGGAAATGTCTGGGTTGACTATTAATGTGAACTTGTGGAACTATATGCTATTAGCTGAATGCTAAGTAACGTTTACGTTCCTGAACTGGTTTTCCTGAATGATAATTTGTTCTATTACTGTTGAACTTGTTGAACTGTATGCTAATAACTGAATACTAAGTAACATTTACGATTCACTGTGGTATGCTAATAACAAGTTTGCTGGGGGGGGGAAATGTTTGTTTTAACTGAACTGTATGCTTGGTATGTTAATAACTTGTTGAACTGGACGCTTGCTATTGTTTTTCATGAAGATTACTTGCTTATTTCTTTTCTAGCTCTAATCCTTATAACTGCTACTTGTTTCACTGTGGTTGATCACTTCTCTAGTTGAACCGTTCCTCTTCCTGAACTGTTGTCTCCATTTATTATTGCTATGTGTTTTCATGCCTTGAAGCTTTAACTATTACTAAATAAATTCGTTGTTTTAATGCGAACTCTTTATAATAATCTGCTACTTTCTGGGTTGGGACAGCCCGTCATATCTTATATCTCTATGTTCCACTTCACACATGTTTATATGCTGGCGATTGACATGTTAAAATTTCTTTTTATTCCACTTTTCTGATTTATGAAGTTCGAAATCGCATACATGGCTATTATATTTGCTAAAATTTCTTTACTAGGGACTAGTAAAGGTTCAAGTATGGGGGCATGTCCTTCTATACCTTGCATGACAAATCTTTTATGGGGTATAATTTAGAAATGTCTGCTCTTAATTTTGTTATTATTATTAATAAATCTATTCAAGTTTTTCAAATTAATTGTAAGGTTAGACGAGTCAGTTCTATGAGTCAGACTATTAAATTGAAATTAGACTGATTGGTTAAAGCTCGATTAAGAAATCTATCTCACATTCATGCACTATAGTTCTTAAAAGAGTTTACGCCCTTTTAATTTATTTAATTAACTTCGGATCCTAATGAGATTAAATCGAGTATGTTCTAATTCAATGATAGTTGTCAATATATTGAGCGTACGTAGTTAACCTTGCTCCCACTTAAAGCCTTACCTTTGTTGCCATCACATATTACTTCTAAGCTTAAAGACTTGAGTATTCATTTCCCTACGTTCTTTAGCTAGTAGACTGACCACTTATGGGTGTTATATAAAAAAAAATTGTATATCATAGTGACATGTGGCCTAAGTTAGCTCCGGCTTACTTAGAATGATCCCAACTATGATCAAAAATATATATATATATATATCATAGTGATATGTGGCCCAAGGATGTTCGCGCATACTTGGAATGATCCCAACTATGAAAATATCAAAAAAAAAAAAAATTTGTTGTTGAAAGTTAAACCCCATAAGTTGGCAGGCTACTAAGTTAATCAATTAGAATCAATGGCTACCCACCTTTCCAAAATTCATCAAGACGTTTTATTTGGCATCGGTTTCTATCAAACTCATGTAGAGGTCATATCAAAGCCTTAGACTACTCTTGATCTATCCTATTGGAGACGAAGTTTATCGAAAATGAATTGTAAGGGAAGTAAACAAATTGTTAAGGGCATCACATATGACACTTGAATTCTCAATTGAGCCTTATCGTATATCTATCTGATGGATTTATGAAAGTTTGAATTCTTATGGATTAGAAAGTCTAACATCAGTTAATGAGAATTACTTGAAGCTATTTTGGTTACCTTATAATGAAGAGTAGAAGGGAATGAAATTATACTTTCATAAACCTTTGTCATGTTATGGTTTTCAATAATTTATCTTTGCTAGGGACTAGCAAAGAATCAAGCATGGGGGTGTGATAACTTCGCAAAAAGAAGTTATCTTCATCCCTATTTTGACCATTTTTAGTCATGTTATGTGGTATTTATACATGAAAAGTAGATAAAAATCCAATTGCCGCATAATTTGAAGTCAAAATGGTTGTTACTCTCATTTTTATATGTTTTTATGATAGGATTCAGGGAGAATTTAAGTCAAGGATTGAAGGCTAAGCATTGTTGAAAATCTGGGAAAAATATTGCAACATATTCTCAACAAATCTGGCAGGTCAAATTGTGCAGAAAGACAGAACCAGAAATGTTGCAACATATTCGTAACATTTCTGGCAGTTACAAGAAATTCAAATCCGAAATTACCAAGTTTTCAACAGTCACATCCTAATTTTTAGCATCCGTTCAGCATTTAAAAATGACTGGATGTGGGGCCCACTTGGAGGAGGAAAAGGAGAGTTTTTAAGAGGAATATTTCAGCCATTAAAGGGGATCATCTTCTTCATTATTCGGCCATTTTAGAGAGGAGGGAAAAATCTGGGAAGAAATTCTGAAGGAAAACCAGTCCAGTTTTTCGGCATTCGGGCTGAAGGAAACACTTCCACGGCACTGGAGAAGGGAAGATTCGCATTTCTTTCGAGATGTTTAGTAAGATCTCTTCAATTTTGTGTTATTTTCTCGCAGTGATGAACTAAAACTCTCTAGTCTTGCATGATGAGAGTAGTATGTGTATTTTGATGATGAACATCTTTGATTTTGAGTTTGTTTTGTGGATTATCTTAATAGATCTTGTGATTTTTATGGTGAAATTATTGGATCATGTCTTTTTATTATATTGCGCTGCGAGAATCGAGAGATGAGCGCCGTAACATTAATTTAAGGGCTAGTTTATCGCAGTGCGAGAATCGAGAGAGGAGCAATGTGAATCATTAACCAAAATTTCTTTATTTTTACGGCGTTTCAAGAATCGAGAGAGGAGAGACGTGCGTACATCACAAGATCTCTTGAGTTTTGAAAAGTGAAAGAGATTTCCTTTTCATGCTAGCGAATTAGATTTTTGCGCTTCATAATATTTTCGTTTCGCCTAAGTTAGAGATAACTAGGGTTGCGTAGATATTAAGACTTCTTGTATCGAGAGATAAAGATTTCTTCTTTAAAAATCATCGCAAGATAATTCAAAGCTAAACCAAATAAAATATTTATTTTATCATCATGATGTTATACATATGAAATCAGAAATACAAGGCTATTTTCTCTAATTGCTAAGAAGTTATTTTAAGATCTAGTTAAATTAGTTTTAATATTTATCTAAAAGTTTCAATCTATTTTCAGAAAATCAATTAACCGTTTTACTTGGATTCATAGAAACGGTGTAGCTAGTAATTGTAAGCTCTAAACCCATCACTTCTCCGTGGGAACGATCTCACTCACTCTGTATTACTTGTACGGCACGTATACTTGCGTTTTCAAGCTCTATTTTGCGCGCATCAACCTGCTCCTACCCTCATCATTGGTCGGGGTAGTTCTTATTTTGTTACTTTTATTGATGATTTTTTTAGATGTACTTGGGTGTATCTCTTACGAGATCGCTCTGAACTTTTGGATGTATGACTCTCTTTTTATTAATTAATTAAAACTCAATTTGGTGTTTGTATTAAAACTTTTCGCTCGGATAATGCTAAAGAATATCTGAGCCATGCTTTTATCTCTTTCTGTGTGCAACATGATATTATTCATCAGACTAGCTGTGTTTATACCTCCCAGCAAAATGGGGTGGCGGAATGCAAAAACTATCATCTCCTCGATGTCGCTCACACCTTGATGACCCAGATGCATGTTCCTCGCTCCTATTGGGGCTATGCTGTTCTCCTTGCCTGCTACCTCATCAATCGTCTTCCAATCACGGTTCTTCACGGCCAAACCCCATTCTCCATTCTGTATCCAGGTAATGAGCCTTTTCCTCTCCCTCTCCGCATCTTTGGGTGCACTGCCTTTGTGCATGCTCCATCTGCCACTAACAGGGTTATACTGAGCAAATGCTAAAATCTGCAGTCTGAGCGTCAATGCAGTTGAAGACAACTCTATAGAGTTGTGGCATCGCAGACTTGGCCAAAAAAATAAGAACTTGAAATTTTGGTGAAGAAAAAGGTTCTTCCAGCACTGTCAGGGGAGCTTCCTGACACGTGTATTCACTTCTTGGTTGGCAAGCGGGGACGAGTTTCCTTCACACATGTTGAATCAAAAAGGATGGCAGAGCTGTTGAGCTTGATACACACTAATGCATGTGGTTCGATTGAGCCCAATTCTGTGGGTGGAGCAACCTACTTTGTCACGTTTATATATGATCACTCCAGACAGGTATGACCTATTTCCTGAAGTAGAAAAGTGAAGTTTTGGCAATGTTTATGGAGTTAAAGGTGAAGGTGGAGAAGATGATCGGGAAGGTGATCAAGCAGGTTTGATCAGACAATGAGGGTGAGTATATTGGAGCTTTTGATGCTTATTGTAGGGTGCATGACAGTGCGCATGAGAAGACATTTCCACGGACACCATAACAAAATGGGCTGGCAGAGAGGATGGATAGGACGATTGTGGAGAAGATCAAGTGTATGATCTCCCAGACCAACATTGACAAGAAGCTTTGGGTAGAGGCCGTACGGACTGATGTGCATTTGATTAATCTATCCCCCTCTGCACCTTTAGATGATGATAATATTCCAGAGCATGTTTTGTACAGGAAGGAAGTGCCATATGTACATATGCGAGTGTTTGGTTGTAGGGCACATGTTCATGTCCCTAAGGATCGAGGAGAGGTCAAAACTTGATGAGAAGTCTCGGGAGTGCATGACACTATATATCCACGATAATGGCTGAATATATTCCTTTGACAGAGGCATTGAAGGAGATCTTGTGGATGAAGAAGTTCATGCTTGAACTTGGACTCCAGCAAGAGCTATTCACTGTTTTCAGTGATAGACATATTGACATTTTTCTTGCCAATAACCCAGTCTATCACTTCAAGACGAAGAACATTGATGTCGGGTATCGTTGGATACAATATGCTGTCGAGGAGGAGTTGCTGAAGCTGGACAAGATACACATAGATGAAAATCCTTCGGAAATGATGATGAAGGCTGCCAAAGAAGAAGCACATGTACTGCCGGTCACAGATCGACGTCGTGGCTATCTGAAGACGTCAAGTGTAGGAACTCCTCTTTATGGTCTGAAGGGGGAGTTTGTTGGGGTCCAGCCCCTAAAGAGTCGCAAGACTCAAAAAAATCAGATCAGAACTGGATCAGTCATGATCTCAGCGATACCGACGTGACGGGTCTCAGCGATCTCAGCGGTACCGACTTGATCAGTCTCAGCATTCTCATCGGTATCGTCGAGACTGGTCTCAGCCTTCTCAGCGATATCAGTGTGTAGGTGGCTACCTACTGTGTGACGGTGTGATGAGGTGGCGGACGATGGTTGTTTCAAATTTGGGTGCAATTATTGCGGCCAGATTGCTTTGTTGCTTGATCCAAGGGCCATGATTGCATCGGGTTTTACCCTAAATAGGTTCCGTCCTATTCCCGAGAGGATTACGCTCTCCAGTTTTCGTTCGTCAAGGAGTTACTGTGCGTGTCCGCCATTGCTGCTGCTACCAGAAGAGTTCTTCGTGAAGGAGAACAAAATTTTCTCAGATCGGTGTCTCGTCTTTGCTGTAAGGGTGTTTTTTGCTCATTCTTGTCTTCGATTGTTTTTGGGCTTCAGAAGAGAAATCACGGTTTGTGACCCTTTTTCTTGAAGAGAGTTTCACTGTGAGTTCTGAGAGGAGGATTTCAATCTGTGAATCCAACGGGAGATCTAGGTTCGGCACAACCTACAATTTTTTTGTTATCCTTATTTCTATAGTGGATTGTTCTGAGTGGCCCGCCCCGCGGTTTTTCCCTCATTGATTGAGAGAGAGTTTTCCACGTAAATTCTTGTGTTTTCTGGTTATGTTTTAGTTTTGTGCTGTTTTTCTTGTGTTATATCTTCCGTGTGTTCCTGAATTATGCTGTGCTGTGGGATATTCTCTTTCCCAACCTAATATTCACCTATTAGATGCGGTATGAATTGATCTTTGTTGTAACTACTCTGTAAATTAATTGCATGTCTTTTTCTCATCTATTTTTTTTGTCTATTCTCTTGAACTTGGATTGTAAGTTAAGCTTACATTAATCTTCAGTTTATTCAGAGAGTATTTTTCAAATACCATTTTTTCTACGTACAGTGTAAAAATTTCTTAAAATGCTAATTGTTGTGAATCAAATACTTCTACACACAATAAATTGGGTAGATATTTCTTTTGTGATTAACAACTTTTCATTTGATTCCATTAATTACAACTTCATTGGGTAGATATATATTTCTTTTGTAATGACTTCTCCATCTCTTTACTTATTGCTGGATGAGGATATAAAAACACTCTGACAATTTACAACAATTCCTCTGGGACTCAACAAAGCATGGAAGTTAGTGAGGTGAAGATAGTTTCTTCACAGGGTATCCTAAGGCCGCCCATGTCATGGTGAAAGTCGTACTCCTCCTCCGCGGCTTGCAGTAGGTTCTGAAAGCCAGCGTGGGCTAACATAGAAATAGGAATGATGAATCTGCTCATCTTCTCACCCACATAGACAGCAAAATGACCCTCCGGCACATCGCCGGGCAATCCATCCTCCTTTATCACCCCTTGTTTTCTTATGAGGCTTGCACATCTCTTCAGTATGCCCTTCAAGTTCAAGGTAGCTACTTTAGTTAACTTACTAGCCTTCTTTGAGCTCATTGCTCTACTTTTCTGAGTCATAGAGAGCTAAGAGAGAGAGAGTGAGTGAGTGAGAGAAAGAGAGAGAGATGGTTGTGATGGAGGAGAATAGTTGAGGAAGCTAGCTATTTGAGGAGCTTGATGAGTGCATTTTGTAATATAAAATTGTAATATTTTAATCAATCAAACTTTGTATAGTTTAACTTTACTACAACTTGATTGGGCCCCGGAATATTATGGCCATGCGTTTCCATAGATTTTATTAATTAAATTTTATTAATTTAGTCAATATAATATTATTGTTGCTATTTATTGGATTACAGTAATTTTATTAATTTTTTTATTGGCATCGTGGAAAATATATTGTGATTGAGTCAGAATAATTAATTTTATTGATATTTTTGCCCAAATATTGAAATTATAAAACCTGGCATGTAAATTAACATTTCATAATAATATGCATGCACAAAAATACAACTTATAGCTATAGGGGAGGTATTTGTAATATCAAAGGGTGCAACCTGCAATTTAGCAAAGTTATGGGAGAGGTCCGGGTAAAGGATAAAAGAATCTATAATATTTTTAAAAAATAATATCCGAAAATAATTAATAAAAATGACATGAGCGGGTTATTTAAAATAGAATAATAGTATAATACTATATTCAGCTAATACATATTAAAAAATCACAAAAAAGTGGGTCCCATTCAGCACAAGAATAACACCGATGTTTTTGTGATGAGTGGGGCCAACTTTTATATGATTTTTTTTGATATGTTTTCGATAAGAATAATATTATCTTTTTAGAATGAATAAATTTTGTACGATGTTTTATTAAGTATAATGTAAATTTAAACCGCATATCATTAAAAAAATAAATATCATTAATAAAATTAAATGATAATCGTTCCTTTTTATCTAGAGATTATTTGTACATAATTACTTATTTTGTATGCATTTAACGTATCCAGCTTTACCGGCCGTGCGAAACAAATGTGGACAATGCAGAAAATAAAAGCAAATCATATTCGATCAAGAATAAATAAAATAAAATAATAAATTATATTATTAAAAAAATCAAATTTTAATTTAGCATTAGGAATTCTTTGTTTTATCATTTAAATTATTTAAATATTTTTCAAAAAGAGAAGACATGGTAAAATAGGGAAACAAAATTAAAATTTAATTATTATATGATGTCATAGGATTATTAGTAGGAAGTGATACGCTTATTATTATTATTATTATTATATCGATAGATAGATATTGAGTCTGTTGTTTATGAAAGAACAAATATCAAAAAGGAATAATTCATTTTTTGCCATATTGTTATTGCAGTCAACTAGGAACTCATGCAAAATGGTGTAGATTGTACCGTCTAGGGGTGCAACTCAGATCGGTTTGGTTCGGTTCCAATCAGAACCGAGAACCGACCCGTATAGATTCGGTTCCAAAATTTTGGAACCGGAACCGACCCACAGTTCTACAATGTAGAACCAGAACCGAACCGTATATTTCGGTTCGGTTCTCGATTCCTTAATGAACTTTTCATATCAATTTAATTATCTTTTGATCTTTTCTATGGGGACAATAAATTATTTTCCTAGATATTTGACTATTTGTTTAAAGCGTGAGATAGAATTGTTTTTTATACAATGAGTTTTCATTCTTGCATTAATTAAGAAGATTTTTTGGCACCTGTTAAAAAGACTAAGAATCACAATGTAATTAAGAAAGATTAAAAATCTAAGAACAATCAAATGAAATAAAAAATTGGGGGTACAAAATTAAAAAGACAACTGAATGACAAGTGAATACAAATGCAAGTGGATGTACGTGAGCCGTGAGTTATGGGGTGAATCCAAGCACACAAAACAACCCCATCCCCACCCAACCCAAACATAAATTATCTATTTTCCTCATTGCATGAAGTCATATAAATACATGAGAGGAAAAGAAATAGGTTACCATATTACCAAAAGAAGTATCCACTACAAAAATTATGACTCAAGAATTTGTGCAGTATTGTTCACAGAGAAGGTTGATGGGAACCGGATCCTGCATAATAACTAGCTCCACACAAGATAAGTCACACTTTGATTATCATTAGTAAAATAAGCATGAGAAAACACTCAAATAAAACATTGTGCGGCTTTTTATATCTCTAGATCGACTTATGCAAAGTGCAAACATACAAAAAATAATAGTAAACAAGACTGCTTTTAACATCCTCAGTTAGACATAAAGACCTAATATATAAACAAGTGTTAGACCAAATTTCAAAATTAAAAATACATAGTCACATTTACACACAAAAGTACAAGACTACATCAATTTCAAATTTATAATGCGCACTGCACACACGACACATACACACATCAAGTTTCAATTTATATTTTGTAATGTGCACCTGCACATATACAAACGGTGACACATGCAAGTTATTATAAATGTTTCACATTCCATAGGTCAAGTATTCAAGTAAATGCATACAAACATAACACATCCACATGCACACATCCGCTGGAAGTTAATAATTTAATGAACAATTGCTGACTTGCTATTTTGCAAACTGAAATTGCATATCACAGGTTCTGGGAAAAAATAGAGAGAAGAGGGAAGAAGACTTACAACGCAATTGTGCAAGTAGAAACCGCAAGAAAAAACAGTTCAGCAAAACCACCAAAAAAGAGTCGTCCTTCGGAGGTCGGAAAGTAGGGCACAACCAGCGGAGGAGGAACACAAGAAATCTGGAGGATTTACCAGAATTTATCAAGTTGATCGTAAGTAATTTGGAGGAACACAAAAATCTGGAAGATGGCGAGGAAGAGTTACCTTATCGACGGGAACCTGGAAGGCGGCGAGGCGCAGTGCAGCGATAGCCGACGGGGATGAGAAATCTAGCAATTAGAGGTGCTAGCTTGGAGCGCTCGGACTTCGATTTGCCTTCACTGGAGACGCCGAGACGGGGACGGGAACCTGGAAGGCGACGAGGCGCAGTGCAGCGAAGGGGATGAGAACTCTAGCAACTAGAGGTGCTAGCTTGGAGCGTTCGACCTTCGATTGGCCTTCACTGGAGACGCCGAGACGGGGACGGGAACCTGGAAGACGGCGAGGCGCAGTGCAGCGACGGCGAGGCGCAGTGCAGCGACGGCGAGGCGCAGTGCAGCGACGGGCCGACGGCCTAGGGTTGGGAGCACGAAGAGGAATTTCACGGGAAATGTCGAAATGACTAATTAGAATGGGGATTTAAGCCTTATTATAAATTTATAATAGTATATTATTATATGCAGTTATGCACTATGCAGAGTGCGGATTCACTGCGGAAGTTCAATGGTATCCTAATTCCTAATCAAATTTATTAAAATATACGGTTCGGGTCGGTTCTCGGGTACCCGATCACGGGACTCGAGAACCGAACCGAACCGTCTGTTCTAATATATCCAAGATCCGTACCCGAATCGACCATGGCGGGAACCGACCCGAACCGTCCGGTTCGGTTCGGTTTCGGTCCGGTTCTCTGTTTTTCGGTTACTTTTGCACAGGCCTAGTACCGTCCAAGCCCGGGATCTGTCGAGCACGCAAATAGTCAATGAAAAAGAGACGGTTGGTAAGAGATTTTTTTAACGTAAAAAACCACGAACAAAGGTGAAAAACCAAATGGTTAGGAGGGATGTACCGACCAAATTTTACTATTTGCTGATGTTGTACAATGCTTTTCAGAGAAGGTGACAGCGACAGACCAATACTCGTCACAATTGTCGGGGGAGAGAGAGAGACGAGCTTGGAGGGTGACAGTCTTTGTTGCGGTGGGGAGCACAGCGCTCTGGATGTTCCGATGTCCTCTGTTGGTGCTCGGAAGATGAAGGGCCGCGCTCTGCGCGTCTCAGCATCTGCGGCTCGACTCCTGCAGCGCGTAGATGAATCTGGGGTGGTGAACTTGTTGTTTTCTGGAGGGCTTCCTATTGTGTTGAGGGCGATGTGAGCGCTGAGGGCACTGCGCGTGAAATGTCTGTTGCGGTGCACATGGAATTTGCTTTGCTTGCGGAGAAGCATGTGCGAGTGGAACGTGCACGAGGGCGCTCAAAGGAAGAAGAAGGTCTTCGAAGGATCTTCATGGCGCTCCGCTATCTTTGAAGGATCTTCATGGCGCTCGGCGATCTTCGAAGGAGTCTTCGAAGACGAAGAAGATCTCCAAGTGACACATGAAGGAGATCGCACGTACTTAAGAGATGAAGTCGGAGGAGAAAAGGATATCGAAGCGTCTATAGCGCAATGCTCCCCACCACAGCAAAGAAAAACTTAACTCCGTGAGCGGTGGCTTGTCACCCTCCGAGCCCATCTCTTTCTCTCTCCCTCGATAATTGTAATGAGGTCCGACCTGTCACCCTTATCTTCTCTAAAAAGCATTGTATAACATCAGCAAATAATGAAATTTGTAGGCACATCCCCGACAACGTGATTTTTCACCTCTTTTCAAGGTTTTCCACATTAAAAAATTTCTCTTGTCAGTCGTCTCTTTTTATTGACTGTCTGTGTGCTCGACCACTCCCGGGCTAGGATGGCGAAACCTAGACCAGTCTGCAGGAGCTTCGAGTTGGTCGCAACAGTTTGGCATCATCTATGGGAAATTAGTTCTCGAAGTTCTAAAGATTTTGATGTCATCATCCTTCACACAACAATACTAGTGGCATGACAAAAAGAAGTGCCCGCACAACCGAAGGATCGGTTCCTGAGGGACACATGGATTCTGATCCTTCCCATTCCCTCATCAATGCACCTCGAATGGAGGATGCAGTACTCATGCACGTGAATGCGCTAGCACGGCACGTTTACTAAATGGAAGAGCAACAAACAAAAATGTTGGCTCCCCCCCCCCCCCCCCCCCCGCGCACTAGACAATTTGCCACCTCCATCCTCAAGTCCCGCCCCAAATTCATCCATGCGCAGCAGGAGACAAGCTGTAGATGCCGAGATGCGCAGAGCTCGCCCCTTAAGCTTCTAAGCACCAACAGAGAACATCGAAGAATTCAGAGTGTGGATTCTCTCCACCTCAACAAAGAAAAGACTTAGCTGCACGAGCGGTGACCTGTCACATTCCGAGCTCATTTCTCTTTCTCAACCCCGACAATTGTAATGAGTGAAAACAATTGTCCTCCCCGTTTCCAAGGGCATGAACCCAAAATAAATAGCAAGTACCAGCTTGACCGGTTACATCAAGAGAGAGACCGGCTAATACGCCCCCGCAGTCGTAGCGGTAGCTTCGCAGACGCGTAGACTGGATCAGAAATCCTGGAATATCTGGCGAGGTAAGCCCTTGGTGAAGATGTCGGCGTACTGATAGGCGGAGGGAACATGAAGAACCCGAATGTGGCCAAGAGCAACCTTCTCGCGCACAAAGTGAATGTCCATCTCAATATGTTTTGTACGTTGATGTTGAACGGGATTGCCGGAGAGGTAGATGGCGCTTACGTTGTCGCAGTAGATAACGGAGGCTGAGGGAAGCGGGCATTGTAGCTCAAGAAGTACATTGCGTAGCCAGCAAGCTTCGGCGACAGCGTTGGCAACTCCACGGTATTCTGCCTCGGCGCTAGAGCGAGAGAGGGTTTGTTGGCGCTTGGAGGACCAAGAGATGAGGTTATCGCCCAAAAAGGCACAGTATCCGGAGGTGGAGCGGCGAGTGTCGGGACACCCCCCCAATCAGCATCCGTGTAAAGGACAAGCTTGTCCAACGAGGACGGAGAGAGCTGCAGACCGAAGTGAAGTGTTCCCTGAAGGTAGCGAAGTATGCGCTTGAGAGCATGCCAATGAGGTTCGCGAGGGTCATGCATGAAGAGGCAAATTTGTTGAACTGCATAGGAGATGTCCGGCCGAGTAAAGGTAAGGTACTGAAGGGCGCCATCTAAACTGCGGTAGAGAGTCGGGTCCGAGATGGGAGGACCCGAGTCGGCGCTCAGTTTGGCATGAGTGTCCACGGGAGTGGCCACGGAGTTGCAGTTGGAGAGATGCGCCCGGTTGATGATGTCGGCGGCGTAGTTCTTTTGAGACAAGAAGAGGCCGTTGTTGTCGCGGGTCACTTGTATGCTAAGAAAGAAGTGAAGTGAGCCCAAATCAGTCATGGAGAATTCCGCACTGAGAACGGAAATGAGGTGTCGCCGGAGAGCATCGGTCGATGTGATGAGGATGATATCATCTACGTATAGGAGGAGGTAGGCAATGTCGTGTCCGTGCCGAAAGATGAACAACGAGTGATCGGACTTGCTATGAGAGAACCCGATCGTGGCAACAAATGAAGCAAACCGATGATACCAGGCCCGAGGGGCCTGCTTGAGGCCGTACAGGCTTTTGCGGAGGCGACAAACATGTTCAGGCCGAGATGGATCTTTGAAGCCGGGGGGTTGATGCATGAACACAAGCTCCTCCAGGCGCCCATGAAGGAACACAATTTTGACGTCGAGTTGATGAATGGACCACGAATTAGCGAGAGCAATGCTGAGGACGAGCCGGATAGTGGCCGGTTTAACCACCGGGCTAAAGGTCTCGTCGCAATCCACCCCAACCTGTTGGGACCTGCCATTAACAACAAGACGAGCTTTGTGTCGCTCAAGAGAACCGTCAGACCGAAATTTATGCTTGAACAACCACATGCACCGAATCACATTGACATTGCTAGGCCGGGGAACAAGCTCCCATGTTTCGTTCTCAAGAAGAGCATTAAACTCATCGGTCATGGCAGCTTTCCAGTGTGGGTCATGGAGAGCGGTAAGGTGCGATTGGGGAAGGGGGGAAATGGAGGAGTGGTGCATGGAAAGGTTAAGCGTAATGCGCGGTTTGGTGATGCCGTGTTGGCTGCGAGTAGCCATGCGGTGTGACGGTCGGGGGACATCCGGCATGGTGTTGGTGTGAGAGGGAAGGGTCGACGGTGGGCAGCAAGTAGTGGGGTGGTTGGGTGCAGGTGGGGGATGTGGCGGCCCAGCAGGGGGAAGCATGAAGGTAGGATAGGGCGGCTCGTCCGAGAGGAGAGGTGTAGTGGAAGTTGGCGGTTGGTGGGGGGAGGAGAACGGGAAGGTGCGTTCATCGAAAGTAACATGTCTGGAGATAATGAACTTGCCGGTGAGGATGTCAAGACATTTATATCCTCTATGGTTGGTGGGGAAGCAAACGAAAACACACGGCTTGGAACGGGGAAGGAGTTTATGTTGGGTGGTGGCGGAGAGGTTGGGGTAGCATAAGCAACCGAACGTACGGAGGTGAGAGTATGTGGGTTGGCGACGATAAAGTGCGAGGGTAGGAGTGGAGGAACCGAGGACAGTGGTAGGTAGGATATTATGGAGATAGGCGGCCATTTGAAGAGAGTGGGGCCAATATGTAGGCGGCATGGAAGCATGGATAAGAAGGGTGCGAGACGTATTATTGAGTGTCCGAATCATACGTTCCGCTTTGCCATTTTGTGAAGACGTGTATGGACAAGAAAAACGGAGTTGCATGCCGTGTTGAGCACCAAGGGTGTGAAATAGCGTGTTATCGTACTCACGTCCATTGTCACATTGGAAGGTTTTGATATCCCGTTCAAATTGGGTGCGGTGTAAAGGCGAGAAACGTAGTGAAAACTTGAGATTTGTGGGCGAGAGGAAAAACCCAAACAAAATGAGTATAATCATCTAAAAACAGCACATAATAGCGAAAATTATTATTACCCATAACAGGAGAAGTCCAAACATCACTATGAATGATATCAAAAGGTGCAGTAGTACATGATACAGAGGAAATAAACGGCAGCTTAGTATGTTTGCCAAGCTGACACGACTGACACAGCGGGCTACCGGGACGGGTGGGGCATGCGATATGATGATGTTGCCGAAGGAGATTGAAGACGGGATGCCCTGGATGCCCAAGTCGGTGATGCCTAGTGGTGGAGGAGACGGCGGATAGCGCGGCCGGGATGGAAGTAGAGGTCGGCCGGACTGGGTACAGGTCACCCGAACTGTCACAGCGCATGCGAGTTGTGCCCGTCGTAATGTCCTTCACAGAAAAACCAAGGTTGGTACCCTAGTTTGATTTGAGTTTAGTCTTGCCTTTGTTAGTCCCTTGACCCAAGAAATATCTATGGTCAATGGTTAGAAGTCTAGCTGTAGAGTCCTCACTTTTCCAGATTGAGAATTTGGTTAAGTAGTTTTTTCGTTCGACTATAGTCGAACGCCGCTCGACTATCGTCTATCGGCTGATCGACGATCGTCTATCAGTTGGTCGACGCTCTGTCTGCGTTGATAGTTCGACTATCTGTTGATAGGTCGACTATCTGCTTGGCGTGGTAGTTCGACTATCTGTTCTGATAGATCGACTATCTGATAGTTCGACTATCTGTTGATAGGTCGACTATCTGTTCCGCTTTGATAGTTCGACTATCTGTTGATAGATCGACTATCTGTTTCGTCTTGATAGTTCGACTATCTGTTGATAGTTCGACTATCTGTTGTCTTTGATAGTTCGACTATCTGTCCTGATAGTTCGACTATCTGATAGTTCGACTATCTGCTGATAGATCGACTATCTGGTTTGGTTTGATAGTTCGACTATCTGTTGATAGATCGACTATCTGTTTTCTGAGGTAGGTCGACTATCTGCTTGATAGGTCGACTATCTCTGTGCGCTTGATAGTTCGACTATCTGTCCAAGATAGATCGACTATCTGATAGTTCGACTATCTGCTCTGATAGTTCGACTATCTGCCAGGGTAGTTCGACTATCTTCTTCGATAGGTCGACTATCTGGATCGTTCGACTATCTGCCCGATAGTTCGACGATCTCCGTGCGTCGTTCGACGATCTTCGAGGGTCGTTCGACGCTTTCTGCCTGCCTTTATATTTTGTATTTATTTATTATATTTAATTAATTAATACATTTTCTGGCACATTGTTTTAAGCTGTATGATAAAATTACCAGGCAATATTTGCTCCATCTCTTTTGCCTGAGTCAAATCTTTTTAAGATAAAGTTGTTTGTCTTATTAGCTGTCATTATAAATTACTTTATCTGTTGTCAGCCCTTTATAGCCGTTAGACTGAAAAGTCTTCTTTTTGCTATAAAGAGATTATTTCTGATGTGACTTTATTTAGTCCTTCTGTTATTTGATTTGAGCCTGCAGCTTCTTAGAAAGAGGTTTACTCCTTTTATAGAATGTTTTGCTGCAGAGATGGTTTGTCTTCTTGATATTTACAGCCCAGGTCTCAAGGCTCAGAAGAAGACAAATAATTTAAATGGAAGAGAGCCGTTGCTTGCTGCTGTTATATAAAGGACCCTTTGAAGAAGGATTCAAGCTAGCTAATACCTAACCAGTTGTTCATTCAAGCTTTCAAGCCTTCATCAAGAAAAAGCTTTCTGCTCTCAGCAATTTCCATCTAACTGAGAAGTGTTAAGATCTTCATTTCTTCTTCACCTGAGTTCTCCTGCTTTCAGGAAGTTCAAACTCAGAGTTCCTTTGAAGAAGAAGAAGAAGAAGATAGCTGCTTGAAGATCTTTGATTTTATTATTTACTTTCTTCCTGTAGTTTTTCCTTCAGAACTTTCTGAAGAGTTTTCTGCACTGAAGCAAGACTTCACCTGGACATCTTTGAGCCAGGGGGAGCCTTGATTCTTTAGAGCATTCTAGCTCAGTGCAAGTTTTTGTGCTTCTCTAATCTTTGTAAAATAGAGAAGACATCTTAACTTTCTTCCCCCTCCTGTACAGGGTTATTACTCCCTTCAAAAGTATCCCTTGGTGGCAGGGCACCTGATCAAAAACCTGTGCTTGGTTTTTAGACACCTGATCAAAAGTCTAAAGGGTTTCTGGATCTACCTGAAGCAGATCCTGTTGGTGGCAGGGCACCTGATCAAAAACCTGAGTGGATTCCTACCGTGTGGGTAGAAGAGTGGACGTACCCAAGTTGTTTGGGGAACCACTATAAATTTCCTTGTGTCGTCTGGATTCTCTTGTTTAATTCATGTATTGTGGCTGTGATTAGATATAACTAGGTTGCTAGTTGCTGATTAGGTTTTCCAAGCCTTAACTGTAATTACAGTTAGCTTGAGTTTGTACACATCACTTGTGTTAGGCTATAGGGTTAACTTTATATCTATAATCTTTTCATTCCGCACTTCACTCCAAGGGAGTTGGGTAGACTATTAAGTTTTGTCTGTGCAAAATTTGATAACTCTATTCACCCCCCTCTAGAGTAGTATCTATCCCTTCACTTTCAATTGGTATCAGAGGGAGGTTGACTGACTGAATAGGCTAACACCTAAGTCACAAGATCCTGATAGATACCAAGAGCTTATAGATATTCACTATCATGGCCCAGTCCAAGGATTATTCTAGCACCAGACCTCCAGCATGCAACTTAGCTAAGTTTGGCATCTGGAAGGCAAGGATAAAACTATATATGAATTCCATTGATGAAAGTATTTTTGCTTCTATTTTGTCAGGTCCCCCAAGAGCACCTGCTGCTGCCACTGCCTCATCATCTGATATGAGTGCAGTGCCTCCTCCAGACTACAATAATGAATACAAGAAGGCCAAAATAGCAGATGCCAAGGCAATGAACATACTGGCTCAGACAATGTCTGATGAGGTGTTCCAGAAGGTTGCTGACTGCTCCTCAGCAAAGGCCATGTGGGACACACTGAACCAGATTGTAGCTGGTTCAGCTGATGAAAGGAAGGACAGAAGGTCCAACCTCATCTCACAGTATGAGAACTTCAAGAAAACTGATGCTGAATCAGTTGAAGCTATGTACACCAGGCTCAGCTCAATCATCAATGAGTTGAGGACCCTGGACAAGGACATATCATTGACAGAGGTCAATGATAAGATTCTTATGTGCTTCCCTAGCACATGGGATCTAAGAATCTGGCCCATCAAGGAAGCCAGAAGTACTAATGAGATCTCAACTGAAGCTCTCCTCGGCAAGCTCAAGTCTTTTGAGCAAGTGCTGAAGACCAGAGAAGCAGAAGCTGAAGCCAAGACCCCCACTCCAACAAGAAAAGAGCAATCTCTAGCTCTTAAGGCTGCAGATGTTTCTGAAGGCAGTCAATCTAATGAGGAACTTATGACATTGTTTGCCAAAAGGTTTCTCAAGATGGGGAGAAAGGAGTTCAGAAAGAAGTCTTCACGCTATGAAGACAAACCAAGGTATGATCGCTCTCCCGCTAAAGAAATTATTTGTTATGGTTGCAGGAAGCCTGGACATATCTTGCCAGAATGTCCAGAGGAGAAGAACAAAGAAAAGAGAAAAGAAAAAGAACAACACAGGAAGCACTCCAAGCCATCCTCCTACAAAAACAAGAAGAAGGAGAGAGGTTTCATTGCTGAAACCTGGAGTGATTCTGATGAAGAATCCTCCTCATCAAGCTCCAGTGAAGATGAGGAAGAGAAGAAGGCAAAAGAAGTTTGCCTAATGGCAATAGATGCCTGCAGCAACCACTCTGCTGCAGAGAGTTCTGATTCTGATGAAGAGATACCTACAGAAGATGAGGTACTTTCTTCTTATGATTTTACTTCAGAAGAATTTAAATTAGAATTTAAATCTTTATGTTTAGATTTAATTAGCTCAGAAAAGGAAATAAAAGAACTTAGAAATAGGTTAGCTGACTCAGAATCAATAGCTACTGAAAACATTAGGTTAAAGGAAGATCTCACTACTTGTAGTGAAGAAATTAAATTTCTTAAAATAGAGTTAGCTAAGTCTAAGAGATTAGAAGAATCCCTTAATGGTAGAAGCCTTAAGTTGTTAGAAATTACCAGCATGACTAACACTAGGTCAGGTAATGATAAACTAGGCTTAGGAGCTTCTCCCAGTGAACCCCCAGTCCTTCTTAAAAATAATCTTTCAACTCCAGTGAACTTCATTTCAGCTAGTGGAAAGAAGAACACTGAGCAAGTAAATCTGGTTAATAAAACCTTAAATAAAGCTAAGAGAGAAAAGAGAAAGAAGTTCTTTAAAGAAATGCAAAGAGCGTCGAACGCCGCTCGACGATCGGAAGCTCCATGGTCGAACGAAGCTCGACGATCTGAGCGCCCATCGTCGAACGTCGATCGACGATTTCAATATGATTTTCAAAATCATAATCAATTCCATAGAAACCTAAATGAGAATAGAAACCCTAGGTTTGTTGACCCATCATCTGCATGGAGAATCCCACCTAGGAGATCTCACCCACTAGGTTATCACCCTCAGCCTGCATTCTCATATATTTCCAGTTTTTCTTATGTGAAAAACAAGGGACCCAAGGTTACCTGGGTCCACTCTGTCTAAATAATTGTCTTGCAGGTGAAGGCCTATCCAATCACTCAAAACAAGTGGTATTTGGATAGTGGATGCTCTAAGCATATGACAGGAAATAAAGATCTTCTGTCAAAGTTCAAAGCTAAGCTTGGCCCAAAGGTTATCTTTGGAGACTCCAGCTGTGGTCAGACAGAAGGCTATGGCAAGATCACAATTGGAGCAGTTACTTTCAAGAGAGTTGCTTATGTCAATGGACTGAAGCATAATCTGATTTCAGTCAGCCAGCTATGTGATGCTGGCTACCAGGTTTCATTTTCTAATTTCTCTTGCAATATTACTTTAAATAATAATGTTGTTTTAGTAGGTATTAGAATAGGTAATATCTATTTAGTAGATTTCAATTCATCTCATTCTGAAATCTGCCTGTTTAATGAAGTAACCCTTAATAATAATTCGTTGTGGCATAAAAGGCTTAGTCATGTAAACCTTAAAAATATATCTAGGTTATCTAAACACAACCTTGTTAGAGGTTTACCTCCTTGCCCCTACAAGAAGGAGAGCCTATGCAAGGCTTGTCAGCTAGGCAAGCAAACCAAGAATTCTTTTAAATCTGTAAATAAAAGTGATTCTCCTAGAATCCTGTATTTATTACATTTGGACCTTTTTGGCCCAATAAATGTACAGAGTTTAGGAGGAAAGTATTACACTTTAGTAATTGTAGATGACTTCTCTAGGTTCAGTTGGGTTTTCTTTTTGAGAACTAAGTCTGATAACTTCAAAGCCCTTACAGACTTTCTATTATGTGTGCAGACTGAGTACTCTACTCATGTGGCCTTGATCAGAAGTGATCATGGTACTGAGTTTGACTCTCTTCTCATGCAAGAATTCTGTGAGAGAGAAGGTATCAAACATAGCTTCTCAGCTCCTAGAACTCCCCAACAAAATGGGGTAGTTGAAAGGAAGAATAGAACACTCATTGAAGCTGCTAGTACATTGTTGGCAGATGCTAACATGCCTCTATCCTATTGGGCAGAAGCTGTTAGTACAGCCAACTATGTCTTGAATAGAAGTTTGATACACAAACTTAAGTGTAAAACTCCTTATGAGTTGCTTAAAGGAAAGAAACCAAAAATTAATTACTTTAGAGTTTTTGGCTGTATTGTTTATATTCATAATAATAATAAAGAATATATTAGAAAATTTGAAGCAAAAGCTTCAATGGGAATCATGCTTGGATATTCCCAAGTAAGCAAAGCTTATAGGGTTTATAACAAGTCTACCTGTAAGATAGAAGAATCTGTGCATGTGACTTTTGATGAGTCTCAGATGTTTTACAAGAAGAAGGAAAATTCTCCTTCCTCCAGTTCATTGCAGGTACATGATGCCCCTCAAGAAATTCTTCAACTTTCAACTCTTCAGATCACTGAATCAGACAGTGATGAAGACATTGCTGAAGCTGTTGAAGCTGTTGTTGTACCACCAACAGTAGATCAAATTCCTCCTGAGGAATTAATCCCAACTGTTGCTGAAGATCACATCCCACCTGCTGATATTGTCATACTTAGAGATCACCCCACATCTCAAGTGATTGGAGACATATCAGCTGGTGTACAAACAAGACACCAATTAAGACAGGATGTGATGCATGCTTGTTTCCTCTCATAGGTTGAGCCCCTCACCTTTAAAGATGCAGAGCTAGATCCCCACTGGATCATTGCAATGCAAGAGGAGCTCAATTAGTTTGAGAGATGTAAAGTTTGGACTTTGGTTCCAAGACCTAAAGGCCAACTGATCATAGGCACCAAGTGGGTGTATAGAAACAAGTTAGATGCAAATGGAATTATAGTAAGGAATAAAGCAAGGCTTGTAGCTCAGGGCTACACACAGGAGGAAGGTATAGACTATGACCAAACTTTTGCTCCTGTTGCAAGGCTAGAAGTAATAAGGATCTTCTTGGCCTATGCAGCCTACATGAAGTTTAAGGTGTTCCAAATGGATGTCAAAAGTGCATTCCTAAATGGTGAGCTTAAGGAAGAGGTGTTTGTTGAACAACCACCAGGGTTTGTTTCTTCAACTCAGCCGTCTCATGTGTTTAAGTTGCAGAAAGCTCTTTATGGACTAAAGCAAGCTCCTAGGGCCTGGTATGAGACCTTAGCTAGTTTCTTGTTAGAGCACAACTTTACTAGGGGAGTAGTTGATAGAACCCTTTTCGTCAAGCATCACAAGGACACAATCCTGTTAGTTCAGGTGTATGTAGATGATATTATTTTTGGCTCCACTGATCCCAAACTTTGCAAAAGGTTCTCTGACCTGATGCACTCTAAGTTTGAGATGAGTAGCATGAGTGTGCTGTCTTACTTTCTTGGTCTCCAAGTTAAGCAAGATGCTGATGGTATCTTCATCTCCCAATCCAAATATGCCAAGGAATTGGTAAAGAAATTTGGGATGGCTGATGCTTCAGCAATGCCTACACCTATGGCTACTAATGTAGTTATTGATTCTGATGATAACGGCAAGCCAGTTGATCAAAAGAATTATAGGGCCATTGTTGGTTCCCTATTATATCTAACTGCAAGTAGGCTAGATATAATGTTTGCTACATGCCTTTGTGCTAGATTCCAGGTCAACCCCAAGGAATCTCATCTGATTCTTCTAAAGAGAATCCTGAGATACCTGAAGGGATGTCCAGATCTAGGACTTTGGTACCCAGCTGAGTCAGAATTTGAATTAATTGGATATTCTGATTCTGATTATGCTGGTTGCAGAGTTGACAGGAAGAGCACCTCAGGAACTTGCCAGTTCTTGGGAGAGAGATTGGTCTCTTGGTTCTGTAAGAAGCAGGCTTCTGTCTCAACTTCAACTGCAGAGGCTGAATATATAGCAGCTGCCAGTTGTTGTTCACAGATCCTGTGGATTCAAAACCAGCTTGTGGATTATGGTTACTCACACAAGAACACCAAAATCATGTGTGATAGTACCAGTGCCATTTCAATTGCACAAAATCCAGTGCACCACTCTAGAACGAAGCACATTGAGATTAAGCACCATTTCCTGAGAGATTGTGTGGAAAAGAACAAGATTTGTCTTGAGTTCATATCCACTGAGTTTCAGAGAGGTGATATATTCACCAAGCCTTTAGATGAACAGAAGCATCTGTTCTTTTTAGTTCAACTAGGCATGATTAATGGACGAGACTAAGTGTGATTATATCTGCCTATGTTGAAATCTGTTTGAAGATAGTCGAACGACGTTCGAAGATAGTCGATCGGGTCAAGCCCATCGTCGACCTATGGTTGATGAAAGTTTGTCTGATTGAAGATCGTCGATCGACGTTCGACCATCGTCGAATAGGTTGAGCTCATCGTCGATCTCTGAATGACGGCAGCTTGTTGCTTGTGAAGCCAGAAATAGCCGAACGATGGTTCGACTACTCTGCTTCTGAGCCGATCGTCGAACGGCCGTTCGACTATCGGGTCAAGTATCTTTTTAATAGATCGACTATTCCCGGTCTAATATAAAGCCGATAGTCGACCTAGGTTAAAAGATCTTGTGTTTTATCGTCGACGGAGCGTGCCCTTTCGCATTCTGCTTTCCCGCTTGCGATTTCCGGGCGTTTCGTCTTCTTCGTTCTCTGCAGCTTTCTCGAGCTTTCTCCAGCGAATCCATGGCGGTCTCTCCAGCAGTTCTAGCAGTCGTGAAGTTTGATGCAGGCTTTAGCGTGGATTTCGACGCGTTCAGTAGCTGCGATGCAGGAATCGTAGAAGTTCTTCAGCTATGCAGGGATCAAGGACTCGAGAAGTTAATGTCTGCAAGGATTAAGATAAACATCCCAGAAATCAAGGAATGGGCTTTCACGTCGTCTTCCACAGACGATTCGATGACTGGTACCATCGGCGGAGAAGAGGTAATCCTAACTCCGGCCGTTTTGTCTGATGTTTTTGGATTAGTTAATGGTGAAGAGGATTATGAGCAAGATGCTCAGGAATTCGGAAGAATGCTAGTTGAGCTGGGACATGCTGAGGGCATTCCCACGAAGCTGCTCAAAGTAAATTTCCCCTTCAAGATCAAGTTTCTTGCTGAGCTGGTAGGAAAAGTACTCCTGGGTAAGCACTCCGCTCACGATAATATCACAAGGCAGCAATTCGCACTGATGTGTGCGATTGTTAATCGGAAAAAGATCGATTGGGCAGCAGTTGTGTTTGATTTAATAAGGAAAAAGACTGGCAAGAAGGAAGTTACTCTAGGAAGGGTCATTGGAATCTTCCTAAAGGAAAAGTACCCCCAGCTGCTGAGTTCAACCGCAACAACAATCAACGCAAGCAAGAAGATGGATCCCAACCTGTTCTCTAAATGGAAGAGAACTTTTGTGAAACCTGCTCCAGCAACATCTGAGGACACCAGGACTGAATCAGTCACTCCTCACCTTGTCGAAGCTGGCTCAGCTCTTCCCTCCTCCTCTTCTGCTTTGCTGTCTGCCTCAGTTGAAGTACCATCAACTTCAGCTGAAGTACGACCTTCTTCCTCTTCTGCTCCAGAAACAACCACGGTTGTTCTTCTTTCCCCTCCAGCTTCTCCTCTTCCTGCACATCAGACTAGGATATCTGCTCCTAGCTTTGATTTGTTAGGATCTGAGAGAATTCCTACTCCTCCTTTGTCTCCCATTCATTCCCCAGTTAATTCTCCAATTAACTCTCCCGCTCCATCTCCTGCTCGATCCCCTGTCCACACCATTTCTCATCCCAGCACTACTACCATATCTGCTGCAGCTCCATCCACTTCACATCCATCATCTTTTGAGATTACTCCTGATCTCATCTCTCGCATTGTGGAGTTGATTACCCCCTCAATCAAGACCATGATTGAAGAGGCAATCGCTCCCCTTGCAGCCTCCATTGATATCTTAACTGCCTCCATCAAATCCCTTTCAAAATCTGCTGAGCCATCTTCCTCAAGGGGCCTGGTTTCAGTCTCCACTGAAATCAGGCAGGGGGAGATGTTCCATGAAGATGCCTCAGAACATCCTGCCTCCCTTCCAGCTATAACAGATACAGTCATGACAGCCCTGGAAGAGTCTGCTCCAGCTGAGAAAGAAATAGCTCCAGTGTTATCTGATAAGGAAATAGCAGATGGAATCATGCTATCTGAGATTGCAGTAAAAGTCTGCCTAGAAGACCTCACCACTCCTGTGGTTGCTAGATTCCTAGAAGGAATTATAACTTCATATCTAGATGAATCTTGGGAGATGGTCAAGTATGAAGGTAATTCTTTCATCCGTTTTGTTGATGAGTCGATTAATTTGTTAGTTTGTGAATTCCTGGAAGGAATGATCTCTGTTTATTTAGCAGATCTGTATTCATAATTCTACAGATATTATTAGAGAAGATTTAGCTGCTCAGATCATAGCAGTTGTTTCTGAAGCTGATCCAAGTGTTCCTAATATCCAAGTAGATCCTGAATTGGAATCTTTTTTAGATGATAGAGAGGATGAATCTGAGAATCAAGATGAAGTACAAGCAAGAGCTGCCTGGGATCTAAGAGTACAATCTTTAAAAGAGAAAGAAAAAGATCTGCAAGTTGAAAAGTCAACCATCTGGGATGACTCACCAGGGTTGGACTTAGATTCCCTTCTGGCTCTGGATGCCATGGAAGAGGAAAGAGAGAAATCTGCTCTGAAGCTTAAAGAAAAGGCTGTTTCAGAAGCCTATGATCCTTATGAAAATCCTCCCTCATCTCATTCTGATGATGAAGATGATTCTGATGTATCTGAAAAGTCAAAGAGAAAGAAAGCTGCCTAAAAGAAGAGAAAAGCTGCTCCTCCTCCTCCTCCCAGTAAAGATAATGATACTCCTTATTATATTCTGAAGGGCATTGACCCTAAGTCAAAGGAATTTCAGCACTGGATGTGGTATTCAAAGAACCAGCAGAAAGAAAGGAAAAGAACTAAGAGGTATGATAGTCCTGTTTCAAGATGGACTCCCAGAGGTCCCCCTCCTCCACCTCCAGGTGCAGGAGCCTCTGGGAACCTATCAGCTAATCCTGCTGCCTCTTCTGGAAGATCTGCTTCTTTTCAGCCCCAGCCAAGACAAAGTTATCAAAGCTCGCAAGGCAAATCGTTTTCTGGTTCTCAAAGACAAGTGAAGGAGGCTGTGGTTCAAAGACCAACCTTTTCCCCTCCTCCTTCTCCAAAGAAAAGAATTCCATCTCCAACACCAGTTCAGTCTGAGAAAATTGTTTCAAAAGGTAAATAGTTCACTTTGTTTTAAAAATTCTAGCAAGAACCTTTTGCTAAGTTTGCTTCCAATGTCTTATCTAGTTATTCAAGATAAAATAGCTGATGCTGCTCCTCCTGAGCCTGTTTATGAAAATCCTGAGCTTGATCCTAACTTTAGGATGGCTCGCTTTCAAGAACTAGTTGGAGCAGCTCAAATAAGAAAAGCTAGAGCAGAAGGAAAAGATACGACTGGTCTAACTACCATGTCTGCTTACAGAAAGAAAGAGTTTGAAAAGTTCCAGGTTAATCCTGAGATTTTTGATCCATCAAAATATATGGAAAAGCATCCTGAAGCAGTAGTCCCAAGAGCTGCAGAATTGAAGATCATTGGTGCGCAGGACCTGAAGCTGTCAAAGAAAGAATCTGATGATCCTCTAAGGAAAATCTCTTTTGTTTCTAGCTCTTCTGTATCTAAGCCTGACTCTGTTGATCCATAGTTTGATTAACTGCTGTGCTATATTTGTTTATCTGTTTGATAATCTGCTAGTTAATTGTTAACTATTTACTGTATTATTTTATTGCTCTTTAGCTAGCTTTATGTTTTAGATGTTGAGAAACTTAACTCAAATAGGGGGAGATTGTTGGTACCCTAGTTTGATTTGAGTTTAGTCTTGCCTTTGTTAGTCCCTTGACCCAAGAAATATCTATGGTCAATGGTTAGAAGTCTAGCTGTAGAGTCCTCACTTTTCCAGATTGAGAATTTGGTTAAGTAGTTTTTTCGTTCGACTATAGTCGAACGCCGCTCGACTATCGTCTATCGGCTGATCGACGATCGTCTATCAGTTGGTCGACGCTCTATCTGCGTTGATAATTTGACTATCTGTTGATAGGTCGACTATCTGCTTGGCGTGGTAGTTCGACTATCTGTTCTGATAGATCGACTATCTGATAGTTCGACTATCTGTTGATAGGTCGACTATCTGTTCCGCTTTGATAGTTCGACTATCTGTTGATAGATCGACTATCTGTTTCGTCTTGATAGTTCGACTATCTGTTGATAGTTCGACTATCTGTTGTCTTTGATAGTTCGACTATCTGTCCTGATAGTTCGACTATCTGATAGTTCGACTATCTGCTGATAGATCGACTATCTGGTCTGGTTTGATAGTTCGACTATCTGTTGATAGATCGACTATCTGTTTTCTGAGGTAGGTCGACTATCTGCTTGATAGGTCGACTATCTCTGTGCGCTTGATAGTTCGACTATCTGTCCAAGATAGATCGACTATCTGATAGTTCGACTATCTGCTCTGATAGTTCGACTATCTGCCAGGGTAGTTCGACTATCTTCTTCGATAGGTCGACTATCTGGATCGTTCGACTATCTGCCCGATAGTTCGACGATCTCCGTGCGTCGTTCGACGATCTTCGAGGGTCGTTCGACGCTTTCTGTCTGCCTTTATATTTTGTATTTATTTATTATATTTAATTAATTAATACATTTTCTGGCACATTGTTTTAAGCTGTATGATAAAATTACCAGGCAATATTTGCTCCATCTCTTTTGCCTGAGTCAAATCTTTTTAAGATAAAGTTGTTTGTCTTATTAGCTGTCATTATAAATTACTTTATCTGTTGTCAGCCCTTTATAGCCGTTAGACTGAAAAGTCTTCTTTTTGCTATAAAGAGATTATTTCTGATGTGACTTTATTTAGTCCTTCTGTTATTTGATTTGAGCCTGCAGCTTCTTAGAAAGAGGTTTACTCCTTTTATAGAATGTTTTGCTGCAGAGATGGTTTTGTCTTCTTAATATTTACAGCCCAGGTCTCAAGGCTCAGAAGAAGACAAATAATTTAAATGGAAGAGAGCCGTTGCTTGCTGCTGTTATATAAAGGACCCTTTGAAGAAGGATTCAAGCTAGCTAATAGCTAACCAGTTGTTCATTCAAGCTTTCAAGCCTTCATCAAGAAAAAGCTTTCTGCTCTCAGCAATTTCCATCTAACTGAGAAGTGTTAAGATCTTCATCTCTTCTTCACCTGAGTTCTCCTGCTTTCAGGAAGTTCAAACTCAGAGTTCCTTTGAAGAAGAAGAAGATAGCTGCTTGAAGATCTTTGATTTTATTATTTATTTTCTTCCTGTAGTTTTTCCTTCAGAACTTTCTGAAGAGTTTTCTGCACTGAAGCAAGACTTCACCTGGACATCTTTGAGCCAGGGGGAGACTTGATTCTTTAGAGCATTCTAGCTCAGTGCAAGTTTTTGTGCTTCTCTAATCTTTGTAAAATAGAGAAGACATCTTAACTTTCTTCCCCCTCCTGTACAGGGTTATTACTCCCTTCAAAAGTATCCCTTGGTGGCAGGGCACCTGATCAAAAACCTGTGCTTGGTTTTTAGACACCTGATCAAAAGTCTAAAGGGTTTCTGGATCTACCTGAAGCAGATCCTGTTGGTGGCAGGGCACCTGATCAAAAACCTGAGTGGATTCCTACCGTGTGGGTAGAAGAGTGGACGTACCCAAGTTGTTTGGGGAACCACTATAAATTTCCTTGTGTCGTCTGGATTCTCTTGTTTAATTCATGTATTGTGGCTGTGATTAGATATAACTAGGTTGCTAGTTGCTGATTAGGTTTTCCAAGCCTTAACTGTAATTACAGTTAGCTTGAGTTTGTACACATCACTTGTGTTAGGCTATAGGGTTAACTTTATATCTATAATCTTTTCATTCCGCACTTCACTCCAAGGGAGTTGGGTAGACTATTAAGTTTTGTCTGTGCAAAATTTGATAACTCTATTCACCCCCCCTCTAGAGTAGTATCTATCCCTTCACTTTCAACCAAGAGGATCAAATTCAACGGAACAGTTGTTATCTTTTGTGAATTGACGGACGGAAATCAAATTTTTGACAATATGTGGAGCAAGGAGAACATTTGGAAGGGTCATCGGGGGGGTTAGGCGGTGGTAGGGTGCAGTGGCCGAGACCGTGAACTGGAATGTAATTGCCATTACCAACAAGTATAGATTTATGAATGCTCGAATGAGAGAAAGATGAGAGATTACCAGGACTAGAAGTCATGTGAGAGGAAGCACCGGTGTCCATGTACCAATTTTCGTCTGGTGGTTGGAGAGTGAGAGTTTGCATAGCAGAGGCGATGCCCGTAGGATAGTAAGAAACATCCGGTGCGCCAGTTGCGTGGAGCGCATGAGGGCGAGGGCCAATAACACCGGATGAAGAGGTCTGGTCCGAAGAAGGAGCACGAGGCCACGGAGCTGTGGGGTACGGACATGGAGGAGTAGCCCATGGTTGTGGCCATTGGGGCCAAGGTCCGACCCAATGCTGACCCGGCCACATGTTGGGAGGTGGGCCTCCGCGGTCAGGATGACCGCGTCCTCGTCCACGGTGGCTGTTACGGCCACGGCCGCGGCGGTGCTGAGGCCGATCGTGACCGGAGACGGGGTCGGGTGAGGAAGAAGATGCTTGCAACAGTAGTTTGATTGATGATGCTTGCAACAGTGTCAAACTGCTCAGATAGGCCGGCCACCAGCCGTAGGACAAGCCGGTCATTCGGGACAGGAGAACCGACGGCCGCAAGTTGATCGGCAAGAGTTTTAAGAGCTTTGCAGTAGGCGGTGGCATTGGGGAATTGGTCGAGTCGAACGCCCAAGAACTCGTTTTCCAATTGAACGGCACGCGTCTGTTTGTTGTCTTGAAAAATATCGGCTAGGCGTTCCCAAGCAGCTTGAGCCGTGGAGCCGGGTTCGATGATTGTAAGGAGGAGATCTTGCGAGATGGTGCCGTAGATCCATTGAAGAACAACAGCATCAAGACGTTTCCAAATGTGTTGGGCAACAGCAGAAGGTGTGCCGGGAGCGTTGTCGGTAGACGGGTTGGGTATGATGTGATCGAGCACATCATAGGCGCGGGCGGTAATCTGAAAGAGTTCAGCCCAGGAAGAATAGAGGGCGGATTCTTGATCCAAGAGGATGGGAATGGCATTCCGTATGTTGGAGACGGCAAGGGCAGGGTGAAACGCTGGAGGCGTCTCGGTGGCAGTTTTCTCGGTGGCAGATTTCTCGGCGGCCATGAACAGGAGACGGCAGCAAGGTCGGCCTCAGATCTGAAACGGGAAAGGAAGAAGATGGCGGCGAGCCGGAGCGAAAACGCGCAAGGAAACCCGCGGCACCGCCTTCGTCGTCTGTGAAGACAACCGCGACGCCAAGACCGCCGATCTCAAGAAGAAGAAGATCGCCTGCAACGATCGCGCAGGGAGTCGCGCGGGGAGTCGCCTTCAACTGCGACGCCAAGACCGCCTTCAACGATCGCGCAGGGATCGGCAAGAAAGCCGATCTCAAGAAGAAGAAGAAGACCGCGCAGGGAGTCGGCACAGGGGCTCTCGATCTCGCCGGGGACCGAGCAGAAGAAGATGGGAAAACCCTAGCCGACGGCGCTCTGATACCATGAAAACAATTGTCCTCCCCGTTTCCAAGGGCATGAACCCAAAATAAATAGCAAGTACCGGCTTGACCGGTTACATCAAGAGAGAGACCGGCTAATAATGAGGAATAACCTGTTGCCCTCGCCTTCTATGAAAAGCATTGTACAACACCGGTTAATAGTGAAGTTTGGTTTCGGCACAACCTTGACCACGTAGTTTTCACCTCTTTTCGGGATTTTCACTTTCAAAAAAAGTCTTTTGTCAACTGTATCATTTTCATTGACGGTTTGTGCGCTCGACCGCTCTCGAGTGTGGATGCTCTCCCGGCCGAGCGGCCTCCAGGCCGCTCAGTTTCTGCCGAACGACCGGCCTCCAGGCTGCCCGACCCCGCAGACCAAGCAGCCTTCTGACCGTCTGACCCCACCGAACAAATGGCCTTGAGGTCGCCTAGTGTCCACCGGCTGAGCGGAGGTATGACATGATTAGTCCCACATTCCCTATCTAGACAGTTCACTCATGCTTATAATTGACCCCGTCTCTCCAATCTTTAAAAGCACAACAACATTTCCGGTCCACCCATAACCCTCATTTCCTCCTATTTATCCAATATATGTTTATCTTATGTTAGGCTTTACAATATTTACTAAAATAAAATGAAAATAACAACAAAGCTTACTGTGGAAATACTCAAAAAATAAGAGGTGAATCTACTACATATGACCTCACCTAACTACTGGCAATTAGTGTCATAACTGACATCAATTGGTAGAGCTGGCCACCAACATCAGTTGTAATTCATAGAAGTACTGATTTTCTAAGCAAATGTCTCAAATCCCAATTATACCTCCATAGCTCCTCTAAGGACTTGCCTGTGCCCCTCCTGGAACTTGTCTGCAGAAATTTGCAGTAGAGTTGAGAACAAAAAGTTCAAGAGGAATCCAAAAAATTAATAGGTAAAATTGTAATGTTACATGGTCTATGATGAGAAACAACACACTTTATGATTTCTCTTCTCCTCCTTTGCCCTGAGAAGGAAACAAATGAGAGCAAAGCAGTAGACAGTGTGCAATCCAGTGTTCGTCGAGTGGGTCCGCCAGACAGGCGAGCTTGCCAGGACAGATTTTTTGACTGCATCTTCTAAGGCTTTGAGCGAAGCCTATCCTGTCGACGGCTTCTGAGCTTGGCGTTGAGTGAACTGGCTTCACTCAACGCTTAACGTTGAGTGAACTGGCTTCACTCAACGTTGTTTGTCCTGTCGACGCATTCTGTGTTTGGCGTTGAGTAAGCTGACTTCACTCAACGCTTGGCGTTTAGTGAGCTGGCTTCACTCAACGCTTGACGTTTAGTGAGTTGACTTCACTCAACACTGTTTGTCCTGTCGACGCCTTCTGAGCTTGGCGTTGAGTGAACTGACTTCACTCAATGCTTCTTGTCCTGTCGACGCCTTCTGAGCTTGGCGTTGAGTGAACTGGCTTCACTCAACGCTTCTGAACATCCAGATTTCTTCTCAGTTTCTCTGGGTCCGCCAGACAGGCGAGCGAGCCAGGACAGCAGACCCGCTTCCGCCAGGCAGGGCGAGCGAGCCACGCGAGCCAGCTCGACCAGCCCGCGCAAGCTAGCTCGACCAGCCCGCGCTCGCCTAAGTGACCATCCGGCCGAGATCGCCGGTCCGCCTCCAAATCATCAAGCCATTGCCATATGAAACTCACTATCTTCTGATCCATCTTTAATCTTCCACTCTGCCTAATCCAACACGGTAGCCCACCTTCCTAACAACGAGGCATAGATATCCTTGCAATACAACAGTTCTTCCATCCGAGGCTTCAAAATACTCAAGTTCTTTCCACTCATGCTAATCATTCTTGTGCTCTGCTCTATCTTCTTAAACAATTCGACGATCCAAGTCAAATTTGATTAATTCACAAATCAGATTTAGGAAGGTACGGAGCGGACCAATGTTGTCACCTACTGTTGACCCAAATTTGTTGAAACCGGGAAAATCCCTACTCCAAAATTTGGATCAATGCAGCCTAAGGTTACCGGTTCAGTGGTCGAGCTCGACGACTAACAGGCTTGGACGTAAAAACTGTCAGACAACAAAATGGACCCCAGGTGCTGCGGTAGGGAGGTCCCACTACGTACTTGAATGCTTTGAAGAATCTTCTCCTCCATAACCAAAGATATTCAAGCAGGGTACGGGGTAGACTCTAGTTGGTGACTAAGTCAAGACGGCGACTAAGATGTATAGTTGCTAACTCGTGACCTATCCCTTTGAATAAAGGATCCAAAGGCTCATCTCGAAGTCTAGGAAATTAGGTGCTTGAGATCTTTTACGAGATTTTGAAGTCCATATCCTCAGACGCTTGGGGTCCTATTTATAGGGAAATCCAAGAAGAGGGGGGGGGGATCTTATTTATATCCCCACCCCTAACGACTAGGCGACTTCTTGGCGGAGCTCGATCAGGTTGGGCGAGTAACTGACCTAGTCGCCTACCTGGCGAGTATGAGAGGAGAGCTCTCCATACTCGTCCAGGATTTCTACTGTCATGCATGTTGACTCTGACTGCTGTCTTAACTTGCTGACTTTGACTCTTGCTGACCTGGCTCTGGAGGGGTCCACCCTCGACGAATATAGGTTGTACAAAATCTAAAATAAAACGTCCAATCAGACACATATGAACCTAGCATTGATACCACTTTATTGGGAAAGAGAATATCTCACTATACAACATAATTCAGTCACACACAAAAGATATAACACAAGAAAAACAACATAAAACTAAAACATAACTAGAGAATACAAGAATTTACGTGGAAAACCTTCTCCCCCACTTGATTCACAAATTGAATCCCCCTCTCAGAACTCATAGTGAAACTCTCTTCAAGAAAAAAGATCACAAACTCTGATCTCTTTTCCCAAGCCCAAAAACAATCGAAGAAAGAACGAGCAAAAAATACTTTAAAGCGAAGACGAGACATCGATCAAAGAAACTTTTGTTCTCCTTGACGAAGAACACTTCTAGCAGCAGGAGCAATGTTGGACACACACAGTAACTCCTTGATGGTCAAAAACTGGAGAGCGTAATCCTCTCGGGAATTGGACGAAACCTATTTAAGGTAAAAGCCGATGAAATTTTGGCCCTTGGATCAAGCACCAAGCAATATGACCACAATAATTGTACCCAATTATGAACCAACAATCGTTTGCCACCTCATCACAGCGTCACCGAGCAGGTAGCCACCTACACACTGATATCGCTGAGAGTCTGAGACCGGTCTTGACGATACCGGTGAGAACGCTGAGACCGATCAAGCCGATACCACTGAGATCGTTGAGACCCATCATGTCGGTACCGCTGAGATCAAGACTGATCCAGTTAATTCTGATCTGATTTTTTGAGTTTTGCGACTCTTTAAGAGCTGGATCCCAATAAATTTTTCTCATCATGTCAACCCTAGATAGCATTGATTATATATTTATGCATTCTTTATGTTAATAAGATGAATTTATACATATTTTTGTATGTCCATAATAAGATACACATGCAGAAGACATATGATGAAAGTACTTAGGGCTAAAATTGGAGCATTGACAAAGACATATGATGAAAACAAGGAAACGCATGCAAAGACACATGCCCGTGCATGTACTGTTTCATACATAGTTCACTTCAGTACTTGTGTTTTGCATGGATCAGGTTTTTCACTTCGGTGAACCATGCGTGAATTTTTTCGGGCATGCATCTAGGCGTATGTTTCCTTGTTTTGCACCTATGTATTTACCAATGCTCCGGTACTCCAAAATGCCACAACATGAGTATGTTATCACATAAATAAAAAAAATATGTGCAAATCAATCTTCCTGACATAAAAATACATAGAAAATCAATGTTAAGTAGCGTTAAATGATGTGCAAATAACCACAACTTAAACTTCGCTATTCCAAATAAAAGAGAGTTTAAATTAAAAAAACTAATGAAGGATGCATAGCTTCCCTAGGTGTTCTTCAAAGAAAATTCTTTTAATCCTTTCATGTATAATTCAGGTGATTCACATATTACTTAATTCAATTTAATCTTTCAAAAAACATAAAAAATAGAAACAAATTTAAATATAATGTAGCTCATCCCAATTGACTTTCACATTACCAAATGTATTCATGTGGAGAGTACAATAATGTAGCTCATCCCAATATGATCATACTAATGATATTATGTCAAATGATAAATTTTGAATGTCTCCTCTAAAATTCATTAGAGCCATCATCCATAGCTATGCATTCCTTTCAATACTTTCTTCCCACTCGTACTCGTAGGATTCAATTCAATCTAAAAACAAAATGACTTAATTAAGATTCAATTGTTTAGCTTGGGTTGTGGAAGCAATAATAAGAATATAATGATGGATAACACAACTTGGGTACTACAATAAATATATGAAAACAATGATATATACTTGTTCAACCTCTTCTTCATTTAGTTTCTTCTCCTATGCACACACATATTCCTATAAGAATATTTTCTTCTTCTTCTTCTACATGTATATATCACTCCTATTACATTTCATTTAATAGCACATACAAATATAAGTTTTTTTTCTTTAACCAAACACCACATAGTGCTTGTTTTTTTCATCAATCACCTTGTTCTGTCTCGATGTATAGTACTACAAAGAGTGTCCCAAGATGTGTAATAGAATGAAAAATTTGGCTAGGGTGAATAATATACTGGTTTGTCAAAGAAATAAGTGATTAAGCATATTGGGTGAACTAGTAGTATAATTGTTGTGATAAGCTATACAAAATTCATATATAGTGAAAAACAAAGATGGCCTTAATAGTTTCTTTGAATTAAAGAAATCCTTGCACTACTTTATCTTTGAGAATAAATCAAAAGATTTATAAATGACAAGAAAGGCAAGCCAATGTTTCAATTGGGTGATTTTGCGTTCCTCTTTGAATTGTCAGGAGAACTAAGGGATGTCTTTCGAATTTCACGGCCTGTGTCATTTTTACTGTGGCTAGGGAGTTTTTTCGCAATACATCAAATACAAATGAAATATAGAGATGGGTGAAGAGTAGTTAAATAAGAGAGTTATTAGAGGAAAATCTCATTTGACTATTAACAAATAAAATAAACTTGGTTTATTCTAGTTAGATCATTTTCCTCGTCCCCAAAATTCGTTAACACCCACCTAAGAAACTTCCTCCACTTTTATGTTCAAACGGATGATATTTGCTAAGTGATCCTTAATGAATGACGGTTTAACCCATGCGTTTACGACCGTCACAAGAGTACCTAAACGTTAAATTTACTAATAAAGAAAAGATTTGTAAATATTTTCAAATAATTGTACCCCTAACAATATATCCTTTTAGATATCGTTCTTTGATGAACAAAAGACTCTCTTTTTTACTATAATAATTAATATAATTTTCTTTCATTTCTACATTTATTACATATAAAATAAAAACATCACTCCATACAAATAAATCATCCTATAGTTTCATAATAATTAAATATTAGTTATTTTTTCTTTCCCTATTTTACTGTTTCCTCTCTATATGAAAATTATATAAATAATTTAAATAATAAAAGTAGAATTATGAATGCTAAATTAAAATAAGATTTTTTTAATAAACAATCTATTATTTTATTTATTTATGGCTAGTATCGAATATGATTTGCTTATATTTTATGTATTTTTCACATTTGGTTGGCACGGCCTGTAAAGCTGGAGTCTTTGAGTTTCATTAAATACTTTATAATATTTGCCTTGTGCTTTCACTACCAAGCACCAACCAATCACCAACCAAAATTAAATGCATACAAAATAAATAATTATGCATAAGTTATTAATCACTTAAGCAAACCAAATTATCATTTAATTTATTTAATTACATACGTATAAATTTACATTGTGTTTAATAAAACATGGTAGCATGGTGCCCGATACGACAGCACTCGCGTTGCTCGTAGCTCTCCTGGAGCATTAGAAAAATCAAGCGAGCTACCAGAATCCTGCGATTGGAGGGACTGCGAAGGCCGTCGTGTCGGAGCATTGTCGTGGCTGGGGCTATTGGTAATGAGTAGATTTAGTATTATTGAGCTAAATCACTAGCTCATTACTATTATGAAAAATCGGATCCGAGTGCAGATGAATAATTCTGTTTCAAATCATTTTTTTCTCTAACGGCCAAGCGACGAAGAGCGATAAGCACAAAAATTAAGAAAAGTAAAAATAAAATAAAAACAAACATAAAATAAAGAACACCAAATTTAAAGTGGTCGTTCCCCGAAATTGGGTACGTCCACTGTGCCGGCAGAGGTAAATTTACTATTAATTTCTCAAACATACAATACGACTAAAATGAAGGAGAAGAATATACCGAGAAAATGATGAAAATATCTAATCCTCCATGGTCCGATCGTACACGTTGCGACGAGAAAATAGTTCTGGTGGCGAGAGAAGAACTTGACAGCGAGAAGAACTCGCCGGCTGAGAGGAAGAAGTCAGCCGAGAGGAATAAGTTGGTCGAGTCGAAGAAGCCAAATATCTGTCTGCTTGAAAAACTGCTGCTCTGCGCTCACATGGATGACTGACCACTTCTTTTATAGGTGAGAAGAGTCCTAAAATCGTGTAGAGGGTGAGACTGGCTGGATCCAATCAAGGAAGGAGAAAAAATCTTTTTCCAAAAAATCACCTCCATCAGCGGAAAGAAAATATATTTTGTCACCAATGCTCCTCCATAATTGCTGGAATTTGGGGAATTCCAAAAAGATGAGCTACGAATTGAGCGGTCTCCCAAAAAAAAATTGGAAGGTTTCCAAAAATCCAAAAATGACACCGCCAAGAATTTGATTCCAAAAACGACGGCATCATAGATTGTGTGATTTCCAAAATTAGCCACGTCCATATGAAAAAATACAGCAATTACTGCAACAATCTCCACCATGATGCCTTTTTCATGACATGCTCCACCTGTCTGAGATAACACCAAGATGCGCCAACGGTCACCAAGATCCAAAGTCAAAGGACCAACAAAATGAACTTCGGCCAAGAACGATCATAAGAAACTCCTTCAATCCTGAGTAACACACAAATTAGACTTACGTAACTGTGTCAGAAACGCTCCACCTTGAAGCAATATTAACCGCTCCACCTCCAACGGTGATCTCCAGTAGCAAAAACTGAACATGTCAAGACTTCTGATGTTTGATGTACGCGTGGGAGAGAAAATGATAAATACAGGCACATCAAAAAAATGCAAAAAACTGATCTCAGCATGGAAAAATGAACCCCTATGAGAACTAATCAAATGTTGATTAGACACACTCTAAGCTCATGAAGAACGAATGAGTAACAATGAAAGAGCTTAGATAATAGAGAATGACAAAACTGCTTGTTGAAATCGAGAATTCGGTTACTGTGGAGATCACCCTTGGGGAAAGGGTGATCGCGCACCTACTTCTCTCCTACAAGCAAAATGACAAAGGAAAAAGAACAGGGAACTGACCTAAGGGCTCGGCGCAGTGGACCCACCACACACCCGGAAGATCTCTGAGCGCTTCCCCTCCTTAGCCAAATGTCGGGCTAAGGTACCTCAGAAAGCGCTAGAAGGCTGGAAGACAAGTGAGCATGCCTTCTGAGGTACCCCCTGGGTCCTATTTATAGATTTCTGAAAACGGCCTGCAAATAGCCAACCTCGCTGTTCTGAACAGCTATGTGCATCCCAACTGGGCCTGCCAACAGCGCAACTCCGCTGTTTTAACTGGCTATGGGCAGGCCAGCGGTGTAAAATGGTAAAAATACCTCACAGATCAATGGGCGAGTAGCCCCGAACAATCTCAGCTCGGTAAGGGCGACGAGTGCTCGATAGGGCTGGCACTCGCCACTTCCGCTCGGCCCTTGGCGAGTACGGGCTCGGCCTGCCCTGCTCGCCCGCTACTCGCCTGAGGTGGCGAGTGCTTGATGGGGATGGCACTCGCCACTTCTGCTCGACCCTTGGCGAGTACGGGCTCGGCCTGCCCTGCTCGCCTGCTACTCGCCTGGGGTGGCGAGTGCTCGATAGAGCTGGCACTCGCCGTCTATCTTCGACCTTGGGCGAGTACGAGCTCGGCCTGCCCTACTCGCATGCCGCGGGTTTGTTGAATGGTCCAAACTCGGCGAGCGGCCCAGAGCTCGACAAAAGGCCCAGAGCTCAGCGAACATCCCAGAGCTCAACAAACAGCCCAGAGCTCGACGAAAGGCCCAGAGCCTGACGAACAACCCAGAGCTCAACGAACAGCCCAGATCTCGACGAAAGGCCCAGAGTTCGACGAACAGCCAAGAGCTCGACAAAAGGCCTAGAGCTCGACGAATAGCCCAGAGCTCGGCGAAAGGCCCAAAGCTCCACGAACAGCCTAGAGCTCGACAAAAGACCCAGAGCTCGACGAACAGCCCAGAGCTCAACGAACGGGGCTTGGCGAGTACAAGCTCGCCTCCCAAAAGTATCTCACCCCGCCTGGGCGAGCCGGAGACTACCGAGCTCCCCCTGCCGAGCTTGCCCACGGGCTCAGACTGCCCGATTTGGCCGGTCTGGCTCCTGCTGGACCCACTCGCCGGATACGGGATTGTACACAATCCCCACTCTTTGCGAGGTTGGCTCAAGCTCGGAAAGAAACATCCAATCTCACGGGATTCGATGAGTGTGACAGGAGCCAGAGAATCATTCGGTGGGGTGCACCAGCAGCTATAAATATGCACCTGCGTACCTGGGTGACCTTTACCATTCCCTTTGCTCTAAACTTGCTGAGATGCCTTTCCCTAAGGAGTTCCAAGAGAGGCTTGTGAAGGCTCGCGAGGTCTCCTCTGCTCGTGTCGCTAGCTTGACCGCTGTTCCTCTTAACATCCCGCGAAGCGTCTTGGCAGAGTCTAATTTTGTTAAGAGGGCGTAACCTAGTGCAGAAGCGTTCGAGGACATTTTCCAAGACTTAAAAACGACCCTGGAGCCTGAGGCCGACTCCTCTACTCTGCCTGCCCCTGAGAAGGAGGGAAACTTTATTGACCTCTGCACTGACCCGGACAGCCGGTGGGAGGACGGCGAGGTCGCCTCACCGCGAGCCGATATCCTTCGTGCCGACCCACGGTTTAAGACTCCGGAGGTTCGTCATGCGACCCATCCCCACCCTTTGGGACTCTAGGGTTGGGCTCGCAAAGGCCGGGCTCGCCAGCCCGTATTCCCTTCTCTCAGCTCGTTGAGAATTCGAGGGGAAGCGCTGGAACTATCCCCGTGTCGGGATTCAGCCTCCTTCCGCCTAGAACACACCCTCCGAGCCGCGGTAAAAATATGAAGATTCCTCTACCCCACCTCTCCTTCACGGCGCCGAGCTCGTTAGGCAAGTTGACCTTCAGTGGTTCTTATCCCGTAGTCATCCTGGCGTGCTCGCCTTGCATACTAATGTTCAATTAACTTTGCAACCTTTCCTAGTCAATCTGAGGCCGACGAGTCCTTGGAGCGGGCTCGCTACTCGCCCCTTCCTTCTTCGAAAACTTTAGATTCCTTCCTGGACTCCGAGCTGTAGGGTCCCGAGCTGACGAGGCAAGGAATTGAGGTCCTCAAGAAGTTGGTATGCGAGGAATTGAGGTCTCCGACAACGAGGTGCTGCAGCGGGAGTATGCGTGGCTAGTAGGCGAGGTGAGGGATGACCCGGCAGGCGAGGCGATGTCCATTTCCCCTCTTTTGGATGAGCTGGACGAGAGCCTTCAGGCCGCTTACAGGAGCTTGGGATGGATCCGCAAGTTCCGCGATTCGCGCCGACCTGTAGGGAAGGAGACGCGAGGCCGGAGTAGGTAGAGAACGGCCCCCCTATCGGGCCTACCGACACTCGCCTCTTGCCCCCTCAGCCCGCGCGTGCATCGAACTTGTCGCTTCTTTCTACTGTATTTGATTTCCTTGAACAATATCTTTCCCTTGGTCTGTAATAACTTAGAATATTTTAGATTTTATTGCTTGCTATTCAAATATATTATCCTTCAGTTCTGAAAGTCCACCTAGTGTCAACTATGTTCACCTATGGGGGGGGGATAGGTGTCTTTGCAGCGTACTTGCGGAATTAGAAATTTACCTGCACAATAAAACAAAACAACCAAGCACACACAGTACACAGGCAAATTATAGTGGTTCCCCGATTTGGGTACGTCCACTTTCCCCCTTCGACCTATCTCCCAACACGGGACGACTCGGTCACTTCACCAACAGGATTGAAATCCAATCCTTGCACTCACGGAAGGAACCCTTCCACACGTAGGAGTCAACACTCCCACAATCCGGGTTGCACCCAACCCTTACAACTAGGGACCAATCAGTCCGTTACAAGGAAATTAAAAACTAGCTTGTAAGAAATACAAACGACGTTTGGAGAGAAGGTGACCCTCTTCGTTTGACAACGTGCTCTTGAAGTCAACGAAGAGTGCACAGCCCTAGATCTCACTTGGAGTGAATCTTTCCCGAGACCGGCTGCGGCTTGAGGCGGCGGCAAGGTTCTCGGAATCAGCAGCGGTGACGGAGAGCAGCAGCAGTGCCAACTTGATTCAAACTTCGTAGCGAAGGAAGCAAGATCTTCCAACGGTCACACAAGGATCGATCGTCTCGATCGATTCGGAAGGGGAAAGATTTTCCCGATCAACGAATCAAGAGACAAGGGATCTCTCGTTAGACGCGTGAGACGCTATGCTAGCCTAAGCTTCTGTCACCGGGAGATCAGGAAGAATCCACGATCAGCGGCGGTGACCACCTTCACGAGCGGCGACGGCGGCGGACGACAATCTGCGATCCGCTAGGTCAAGACGGCGGCTGTCCTTTTTGAAATCCCGTGTATCTTTTACTGTTCACAAATACAGTGTATATATACCTTAGGTCAAGAAGATGACCGTTGTGGGTCCCACCAAAGTAAGGACCAAGGTCCGAGTCAAACAGCTGCAGATAACTTGGACCGGTCCAGAACTTTCAGAAAAATTGCCAAGTCAAATTCGGCGAGAATCATAGGTGATTCTCGCCGAATCGGCGAGAATCACTTATGATTCTCGCCGACTTCTACTTAGCCGAAATCTGACTGCACAGATACAGAAGCCGGGGAGAATCGGCGGGAGTCACTTTTGATTCTCACTGAATCGTCGAGAATGCAAGGTCATTCTCGACGAATCGGCGAGAATCATAAGTAATTCTCGACGATTCTGCCTTTGAAAATTTCCCTGTCTGTGTCGAAGCTGCCGACTTCAACCGGCGAGAATCAGCTAGTGATTCTCGACGACTCGGCGAGAATCGATTTGTACTTAGGCTGTTTCTCCTCTTTCTCCCCTTGAGCTGGTCTTTGGCCCATCCTTGCTCCTTGTCTGCTCTTGCTTTATCATAGCCCTGTACTTGAAATTAAGTACACCCCAATAGAGAGAGTACACGTAGGCCAACACACTGATCTGCTCAACGAGGGATTACGTTGCACAGATCCGCGTATATTGACCCACTGCACCCTGACATTGGTGTGTACTTAGCATGGAATATCTGCAAGTACAACTAGAGAATAATTCATCAAATACATTGTGGATTCATCTTAGCTTGACAGGTGGCTTCCTCAAATCCAGGTAATTGTGGATACAGTACCCAACAATCTCCCCCTATTTGACGAAGCCAAAATCCTACTAGCTAAGATGAATACCACCACCCACAGAATAATTAAAACTTTAAGACAATAAGAACAGACAAAATAATACTTAAGTCACAACATGTCATCACATATATATATTTATATAAAACCACAATACTTGTTCGTAAGACAATATAAAAACAAAGATGTGCAGTGAGGGACAAAAAGGTCCTAAGCCTATTTTTCCTTAACAAGATCATCCTTGAGCTTCTGGGCCAGGAATTTCTTGCTCTGTCTTTCGAAATATTCTTTGGGCTTAGGATGATATCTGGGAGGAGGAACTTTATCTGTCACTGTATTATTTCTGAAAAATAAGTTGCGTTTGGCTTCAAATTCTTTGTGCCTCTCCCATTCGTATTGACTGTATACCTCACTTCGTTTTATGTGCCCCTTCTGCTGTAACAAGAATGTGTCCAAGATGATACTTTTTGATACAGGACTCCATTTTTCATTTCTCACATCCTCCTCCGTCAATCGGGTCCTCTTTTCAGCTGGTGTTTCCCTTGAGGTTCCCTCTTGGATTTGCCTTTTTCCTTTGGCTTTAGCTAAGGCATCTTGATCAAACCAAGTTCTGCGTTCAGCCCTTTCAACAGCTTTCTTCATCTCAGCCTCGCTTAACGGAACAGCCTCTGCACTTGCCCCTTCGTCATCCACAGTATTGTGCTCAGTGGTTTCATGTACAGGATTAACCTCAGGTATATTATTGCCTAATGCTTGGTTAAGCAACCACTGGCAACTGTCATATACAAAAACATTTGACTGATCGAAGTTTTCAATGATGATGTGCTGAAGCCCTTCCATCTTAGTAGTATATTCCTTCTCCCCCTTTTTGGCTTCGAGTGCTATGGAGTTTGCATAGGAGTGCAGGGACTCATCTATATGCTTCAGAGATTTGGAGAATTCAGTCAGCAGGGCTTGTTGATTTTGATTGAGGAGCACCATGTTGGCATCAAATTTCTGTATGCTATTTGCCACAACATGTGCATTACTATTGACCACTCCCAGGTCATCAGTATTCTTTTTGAGTCCTTGCATGAGAAGAGTTACTGCTGTGCCTGCCTCTGTATACTTGTCATCAAATTTCTTCTCCATCACATCTAACTTATGGTTGATCTGCACAATGTTCTTGAGCATGAGGTCCTCAGATTCTTGTAGTCTCTTTAGCACCGATTTGTGGGACTTCTTAAACGATCTCTTGACCTCATCTAGGATCCCTTGGACAATATTTACAGTGTGATTTGTTAAGTTATCTTGAAGTGGAGGAGCTGCAGGCATACCTTGGTTAGCCTCCCCCTCAGAAGCACTGGGAGAGCTGGATAGTAGGATGGACTCCACAGGGGGAACAAAGGATTGCTCCCCCTCCATTCTTGCATCTAATTGCTTAGGAGCTTGTTCCTCAGACGGAACCTCAGCATCCTCCTGAGAATCTGCTGCTTTCTCGTTCTCAGGTACTTCTTCCTCTATCTCTGTCTCCAAATGATCACCATTATCATCAGAGATGTGCACATCTTTTCTACTTCTTCCTCTTCCTCCTCATCACCCACCTCATCTCCCAGATCTGCATCGATATGAGTTGCCTCATCGGTTTCAGCCTCCTCATCATCTGCCACTTCTTCTGCTTCTTCCTCTTCCTCCTCATCATCCTCAGCCTCCGCATCATCTGCCACTTCTTTTGCCACCATTTTCACAGCATCTTGAGCTATCAGAGAAATATCAGACAGAATGTTTGCAGAATCGGTTACAGGCTCCCCCTCAGTTCCTGCAATCAGGGCGTCAGGAACTTCACTGGGGGCTGCCAAGAAATCTGCTGAAGTTCTATTGTCCTCGGCAGGAGATTCTTCTTGTTCAACTACCACTGCAGCTTGCCCTATGACTCGCTCCCATCTGTCAAAGACGCTGGAGTCCATTTTCTTCAAATAATGCAAGGGAACTCCTTTGCTCATGTCGAACTTATCTCCGTTCAACTGATTGAGAAATAGACTGATGATTCGTCCAAAGCTTGGAGATCTGAGGGTGTCCTTGATCTTCTCGAAAAGCATGGCCCCCCAGTTGAATCTCTTTCGGCAGACAATCACCACAAGAATCTTGAACATGTCGGCTGAAATGTGGTCGTGTGAGCCTGGTTTGCATATCAGTACCTTCCCAATGATGTCGGACAAGAGTTTCCCCTCCTCATTCATTTCTTTTCTCTTTATAGATCTGGTGCCCCTTGCTAGCCCATAGAAGGATAGAGTCCTTGCTCTATCCTCTTCCTCCAGGTACTCTTCGTCTTCAACACTTGATAACCGCAGGCACTGAGTCAGTTTCCTGGCGGATACCTTGATTTTCTTCCCGCTCACTTTGCTCTTTATGGAGGTGTCATCATGATAGAGCTTCGCAGTTGCAAAGAATTCCAAAACTTCTTTGTCCAAAATTTTGCATGGGTGCTCCAGTACGAACTTCAGTCCCGCTTCTTCAAGCATGATGATTATATTCCGAAATTCATCTGAGGCCTGGGAGAACCCGGTTGTCACTAGTTCACATCCAGTGACTAGGCCAGCAGTGGTCCTTGGAGCCATAGCAAACTAGGAAGAAGGGGAATATCAAGTTTCAAGTCTAAGGATCGTCGAAACTAAGAGGTTGAGAGTAATATCTATACTAATGCTCAAAGCACGGTCGGGATAAGAGAGGCATTACCTTAGGAGGAGACGCAGTGAAGTTTCCGGCACCACGTTGCGTAAGGTGCGGCAAGCCGATTAGAGGCCAAGCGAGGGCGTGACTCCGCTGCAAGAGGTCTTCCGGAGGGTTGTTAGGTCACGATGAAGCCGAAGTCGAAGAACCTAGTAGCGGGAGAGCTTCGGGAAACGAAGAGTCGGAAAGGAACTTGGAATCGGGAAGTGATGAGCTTCGACGAGTATTGGGAGGTGCTGGGACACTGCTTCGGGAGAGCTTTGAAACCAGGTCGGCGGGATGACGGGAAGTCGAAGGGATGACGGGAAGTAGAAGGGATGCTGGGACTTCGACAGGGTACTGGCGACAATCGGAAGTAGAAGGGATGACGGGAAGTCGAAGGGTCGGCGGGATTTACTGGGTCGGCGAGATTCGCTGGGTAGGCGGGAATTGAGCTATAACCGGGTTTAAGAGCTTCGGTTCGATGAGAATTGCCGGAATTTCAATTTTATTTGTCCGGGGTTGTCAAGGATACCACTTGAAAGTCCACCTATATTCCACCATAACGTTTTTGTCACAGGTTGTAACGAAATCGAGAAGATCATTTATTACTCCAGGTGTGTTTTACCATACCACACAGCTTAGGAGTCATAGCAACTTTGACATTTCTAACTTACTAACATAGGCTGGCAGATTTCATAACTTGAGTCGAGATCGATACATGCAATATTCATGAAGTTAGTTGTCATTCTAAGTGGCTCCTAATGACGTGTCGACTTTAATTTTCAACTTGTAATATATGCTTATTGATGTGCCTTCTCGAATTTTTCAGAGATTTACTGACACATCGTTAGTAATATATCTAAGGGTTAATTATACAGCTTTGATCTGCCCTTAGGAGAACATACATAGATGTGTAAAAGTATATTTGTATATATATATATATATATATATATACATATATATATATATATATATACATATATATATATATATATATAATATATATATATATATGTATATATATATATATATATATGTATGTATATGACGTCACAATATGACTCAATTATTTAGGCTGATCAATGATACCTGAGATTGTAAGATTCATCATTGAGATCCTTTGAAGAGCATACCAGGTGTTCAATTTTGAGGATAGTACTTCTTGCGTTCCAGATGCTTGTTCCAGATTATTCTAGGAACATCTTCTGTCTAGCTCCCATCATGACTCGGAAGTCTAGACTACCCTGCACCAAAGAATATTACCTTACCTTAGGAGCCCAATATGTATTGGGTCCTAGGTTCCTGTTAGCATAATAATTTGAGTGCCTCCCCTCAGGAATCCTGGTGGGAAGACTAACATTGCCCCGAGGATGTGGAAGTCCCCTTGCCATTGATGCAGATTGGTTGTGCCAACAGTCTATGGCAAAATGACCCACTTTGCCACAACACCAACACTCATGAATGTTGTATCGCCGCTTGTGACCTGAACCCATGACAGAGATAGTCATAGTTCTGGGTCTAAACGGAATAGAGCCAGATATGCTCACAGAATTGTCTCTTCCACCGTGACTATTGGAGGGGTGGAAAGAATGCATATGGCAGGCGTCATGAGGCCTGGGAGGTGGTGCCTTCCTTTCAGTCAGCCCCTTCCAAGGACCTCATGAGTCCTAACAACATGATTTCTATCCCTCCTTTCCAGAGTCCTAGGGAGGTGAGAGGCGCATTGTGAGCTGATGCAGGCAGATTCATGACGAGTAGGGGCTGTGGCCGAGAATACAAAGGGCTTGGTGGAAGCCGGAGGTATTCTCTTCTGGGTGGCCATGACAGCCCTTGCATTCTGAGTGCTCCCACAAGAGGACTGATCATTCTTGCAGTGACCATGGTTATTCTTATGGTCATACCTGAAGGCATGGTGAGTGTCCTTCCTACTCGGGGTGGGGGTCTGAACACCGTTTCCCATTTCTCCATGACTTAATGATTTGGGAGATCCACCCATTTTCTGCCTTCCTCTTGATAGCATCAATCTTGGAAAAATTGGAAACTATCCTCTTCTCGGTCTCTAGACGATTTTCTAGATCCGAGATCTGAGAGTCCTTTACTTTGATGGATTCCAATTGGAGATTCATCAAAATCTTCAGCTGAGCAATCTCCTTAGCTTGTTCCTCAACAAGTAAGTTGCTCGTCTGAAGGGAACTCTCAAGGGAATCACGATTATCGATCGGTTGAGTGAAGCTATGTGTATCCCATGCATCATTGGAAGGACTACTCTCAAAACTATTCCTGTCTTCAGGAACTTCAAGAGGAGAGGGGCATGAGGAAGAAGTTACCTGCGTCAGACTTTGTTGTTCAAGGTTACCATCCAGATTGGCAGAAACTGTTGTGTTAGCTTCATCAGAACTGCTTTCCTCAGCTTCTTCTTCAGTCTCTGACAAGGACACAGGAGCCCTGATATTGACATATTGATCATGCCCTTCATCTTCAGAAATAAGGACTCCTACATAGGCTTCATCCTCTTGCTGACAACCGGTACCAGCTTTCTCTGATCCCTCCATGAGGTCTGAGATGGTTTGCCACATGGACTTGGCTGTTCTACACTTGTCCACTCTTGAACGAGATACACCAGACCAGACGTCAGTGATGATCTGACGTATTAACTTATCCAAGTTGTACAGTGAGAGCTCGGTCTCAGACATCTCTTCGGGACTCTTGGGGATAAGGATATCCTCTCCAGACTCAGAAGCCTTCATGGGAATGAAGGGTCCCTCTTCCAAGATGATTGACACCCGAGGTCGATGGCCTCCAGATGAAACATAACTCTCATCTTCCAGATAGGATAATACTCCTTTGTACATGAGGGGAGTCTTAGAGGATGGACATCATAGTCCAACTCCATGCGTGAGTCTAATCTTCTAGTTGACAATAGATGCAGGAGCTTACTCGAGGTGTTAACCCCTTTGATGAGCAACCTCCCTATGATACCACTTGAAAGTCCACCTAGTGTCAACTATGTTCACCTATGGGGGGGGGGATAGGTGTCTTTGCAGCGTACTTGCGGAATTAGAAATTTACCTGCACAATAAAACAAAACAACCAAGCACACACAGTACACAGGCAAATTATAGTGGTTCCCCGATTTGGGTACGTCCACTTTCCCCCTTCGACCTATCTCCCAACACGGGACGACTCGGTCACTTCACCAACAGGATTGAAATCCAATCCTTGCACTCACGGAAGGAACCCTTCCACACGTAGGAGTCAACACTCCCACAATCCGGGTTGCACCCAACCCTTACAACTAGGGACCAATCGGTCCGTTATAAGGAAATTAAAAACTAGCTTGTAAGAAATACAAACGACGTTTGGAGAGAAGGTGACCCTCTTCGTTTGACGACGTGCTCTTGAAGTCAACGAAGAGTGCACAACCCTAGATCTCACTTGGAGTGAATCTTTCCCGAGACCGGCTGCGGCTTGAGGCGGCGACAAGGTTCTCGGAATCAGCAGCGGCGACGGAGAGCAGCAGCAGTGCCAACTTGATTCAAACTTCGTAGCGAAGGAAGCAAGATCTTCCAGGTCACACAAGGATCGATCGTCTCGATCGATTCGGAAGGGGAAAGATTTTCCCGATCAACGAATCAAGAGACAAGGGATCTCTCGTTAGACGCGTGAGACGCTATGCTAGCCTAAGCTTCTGTCACCGGGAGATTAGGAAGAATCCACGATCAGCGGCGGTGACCACCTTCACGAGCGGCGACGGCGGCGGACGACAATCTGCGATCCGCTAGGTCAAGACGGCGGCTGTCCTTTTTGAAATCTCGTGTATCTTTTACTATTCACAAATACAGTGTATATATACCTTAGGTCAAGAAGATGACCGTTGTGGGTCCCACCAAAGTAAGGACCAAGGTCCGGGTCAAACAGCTGCAGATAACTTGGACCGGTCCAGAACTTTCAGAAAAATTGCCAAGTCAAATTCGGCGAGAATCATAGGTGATTCTCGCCGAATCGGCGAGAATCACTTATGATTCTCGCCGACTTCTACTTAGCCGAAATCTGACTGCACAGATACAGAAGCTGGGGAGAATCGGCGGGAGTCACTTTTGATTCTCACCGAATCGTCGAGAATGCAAGGTCATTCTCGACGAATCGGCGAGAATCATAAGTAATTCTCGACGATTCTGCCTTAGAAAATTTCCCTGTCTGTGTCGAAGCTGCCGGCTTCAACCGGCGAGAATCAGCTAGTGATTCTCGACGACTCGGCGAGAATCACTAGTGATTCTCGTCGATTTGTACTTAGGCTGTTTCTCCTCTTTCTCCCCTTGAGCTGGTCTTTGGCCCATCCTTGCTCCTTGTCTGCTCTTGCTTTATCATAGCCCTGTACTTGAAATTAAGTACACCCTAATAGAGAGAGTACACGTAGGCCAACACACTGATCTGCTCAACGAGGGATTACGTTGCACAGATCCGCGTATATTGACCCACTGCACCCTGACATTGGTGTGTACTTAGCATGGAATATCTGCAAGTACAATTAGAGAATAATTCATCAAATACATTGTGGATTCATCTTAGCTTGACAGGTGGCTTCCTCAAATCCAGGTAATTGTGGATACAGTACCCAACAAGTTCGGCACGTGATGAGATAGGTCTTGGAAGTCGACGAGCTGGGGTCGGCGAGCGGGGTTAGGCGAGCGGCCGATCGCTCGACTCGACCCTGGACTCCTTTTCCTATAAATAGACCCCCTCACCTACCCCCGACTTACTTCTTTTATTGCCTTCGTACCTTCCTTCCCTTCTCGTCTTCTTCCTACCTGTATTCGCACTCTAAATCTTCCGCGAGTATGGGTAAGACCAATCTCAATTCTGACGGTCGCTCCAAGTGTGCTCAGCACTTCACCGACTACTTCTTCTTCGATTGGAACATGACGGAGGAGTTCGCAGAGTTCTATGCCGACTTTGTGTCCCCTGGCTTCGAGGCGCGCCGGCCCAAGGAGAGTGAGGCCATCAAGACTTTCTACTCCGAGGAGCTCAATTTCCCCATCTCGCATTTCGAGGTGGGGTTGCGACTACCGCTCTGGCCGGAAATCCGACAGATCTTGAAATACTACGGTGCGGTGCCCGCGCAACTCAACTAGAATGCTATCACTATAATGGTGGCGTTCACGTGCTTCCTTCGCAGGGAGCGAGTAGAGTTCAACCTGACTGTGTTCAGGAAACTCTTCACTTACAAGGCGACTCCTGACGACGTCGCCTACTTCGGGGGCTCCTTCATCAGATTTCGCGAGATCGCGAACAAGAACCATAATTGGATGTCAAAGATTGTCTTCATCATTGGTGATCTCGGCAACATCCCCTACTCGCCACAACAGAAGGGCGAGGAGGTATACCGACCCCCCACCGTCTCTGGAAACGATGTCGAGCTCCACATGTTCTTCCTCCACAAAGACTTCGAGGTCGTCTTCCTCCGAAGGGGCCTTGACTCGCTCCTCTCCGTCCATCCCGGCGAAGGTATACTTCACACTCTCCTCTTTCCGAACTCGCCGAATCAATAAATTTTTTTCTTACATGTTTCTTGTGAAGGAGAACGACTGGTCCCCGAAATCCGCTCTTCGCAGACTCGGGGCAACTCCCTGACCCCCCGCCCACGAGAAAGCGGCTGCAGCCGCCTGTCGAGATGAGCCGTCATCGTCCAAGCCCTCATCTGGCAAGAAGTGGGTTGACCCCACAGGGTCTAAATCGCCTCGCCGTCATCCGCCGTAGATGAAGTTGAAGGTGGTGGTGGTCTATCAAGCGAGACAACAACAACATCAAAAACCAAAATACATGAGCTCGCCCGAGCCCTCCCCGGATGGATCGCCAGAGAGCCCGCTAAAGGAGACAACTGACAAAGGGCAGGAGTGAGGCGAGCCCTCAGCTCCTCCTACAGTCAAGAAGACCCGAGCTCGCGAGCCAGGTCCGCTGAAGAGTCACCCCCTCTTCGGCCTTGGGGGGAGGTGGAAAGATTCGGCCGGCGAGCCCGTGGTCCAATGGGACGAGTCTGCCCACCGGATCTTCGTCTCCAACCTCCAACCCTCCGTGACTGACCACCAGCTTTCCTCCAGTCACGCCTACGCGCTCGGCTTTGGCCTCTACGGGCGCGAGGATGCCGTGGACTACAAGCGCATGACCCTGCGCCAACTCGGCCATGAGGGCTTGCAGGCCCACATGTGGGCACTGGAGCTGTACTACATGGTGGTTCATCGTGGCTTCAAACTCAGCCACCTCCTGCAGAAGGCTGAGCAGAAGCGCGACGTCGCCCAGGACAAGGTTGTCGACCTGGAGAGAAGGCTCGACATTGCCAAGGATTTGCTCGCCAAAGGCGTTGGCGGGCTGGTAAGCACTGATCACCCCTTTCTCTTTTTAATTGGAACTTCTCCGCTTTAGATTTACTTACCCGTTTTTGCCTCACAGGATTCTGAGGCCGCTAGGGAGCTGCGGACTCGCGCCATCAGGCTGGAGGAAGAAAACAATCAGCTCCGTGCTCGCTCCGCCGCGCTGGAAGCTCGCACCGCCGAGCTAGGGGCTCGCACCGCCAAGCTGGAGGGTAAGAACGCAAAGCTGGGCGAGGAAAACAAGGGTATCCATGGAGAAATCATCCGTCAGGTGGAAGCCTTCCTCCCTCCAAGCGGCAGCGAGCCCCCCTTCCCCTACAAGTGCTCGAGGATCTTCGGCGAGGCTGAGGTCGTGGAAAGGTTGCGGGTCAACTCGATCGAATCTGCTGAATGCACCCTGCAAGTCATGAAGGATATGCGGGTGCTGGTAGAGGGTTGCGAGGAAGTCACAGCCCGAGACCTCATCCGAGTCTGTTCCTGCCCACACCGCCCAACGAGAAGGAAGGCAACCTCGATCTGCTCTTTGGGAAGGATTTCAAGGACGATCCCTCTGGTGGGGCATGCAGAGATCGCCAATCCGGGGGAGGAGGCGAGAGATGACCCTCCCTTTTTCTTTTCTTGTGTAATTCTCTCCCCCTCCTTTTTGTAACCTCGTCTAAGCGAGCTCCCTTTTTGTAACAAGCTTATACTTAATGAAAAGTGGATTTCTCTATCTTCTTTTTTTTGAACCGTCTTTCTGTGGTGCACGTGCACGCGAGCTCTCCTCCTTGGAAACCTCGTTAGGATAGAACTTGCTGTTAGAATGGATGTTAGGACTCATGCCTGTGAATAGAACCTGTGAGCTCACCACCTCTAGGCAATCCGGGAGGGGACCGTTCGCCACGCCGGGCTCGCCGCCACCTAGCTCACTCGCGAGCTGCCTACTTTCTCGCCACTGTCTAGCCAGAATTGTTAAAAATTTCATAAGTAAAATTGAAGGGGGGGGGGGGGGACTGCTGGAGCTCGCCTTCTTCAATGAATGCTGAGTACTCGGCTCGTTACTCCTCTGTTGAGCTAAGTCTGCGATTCCTGACTCGCTCGTGAGGATTTTTCTCCCCTATACTTGGAGAAGGGGCCAATCCTTTCATGTAACACCGGGGAGGGTAGGGCTCCCTCAAGTGACATCAACCCCTACCAGCTAAGTGAGAGTTTGACAGCGGGATTTGCTTGGGGCCTGGGTAGATTCTCTCGAGTGACATCTAACCCTGCCAGCTAGGTGAGAGCCTGACAGCGGGATCTGCTCGGGGTTCAGGTAGACTCTCTCGAGTGACATCCAGCCCTGCCAGCAAGGTGAGAGCTTGACAGCAGGATCTGCTCGGGGTCTTGGTTAGACTCTCTAGAGTGACATCAAGCTCTGCCAGCTAGGTGAGAACCTGACAGCGGGATCTTCTCGGGGTCTGGGTAGACTCCCTTGAGTGACATCCAGCCCTGCCAGCTAGGTGAGAGCCTGACAGCAGGATCTGCTCAGGGTCTAGGTAGACTCTCTCGAGTGACTCCATCCCTGCCAGCTAGGTGAGAGCCTGACAGCAGGATCTGCTCAGGGTCCAGGTAGACTCTCTCAAGTAATATCCAACCCTGCCAGCTAGGTGAAAGCCTTACAGCGAGATCTGCTCGGGGTCTAGGTAGACTCTCTCGAGTGACATCCAGCCTTACCAGCTAGGTGAGATCCTGACAGCAGGATCTGCTCGGGGTCCAGGTAGACTCCATCGAGTGACATCTAGCCCTGCCAGCTAGGTGAGAGCCTGACAATGGGATCTGCTCGGGGTCTGGGTAGACTCTCTTGAGTGACATCCAACCCTGTCAGCTGGGTGAGAGCCTGACAACGGGATCTTCTCGGGGTCTGGGTAGACTCTCTCGAGTGATATCCAGCCCTGCCAGCTGGGTGAGAGCCTTCCAACGGGATCTGCTCGGGGTCTGGGTAGACTCTCTTGAGTGATATCCAGCCCTGCCAGCAAGGTGAGAGCCTGACAACGAGATCTACTCGGGGTCTGGGTAGACTATCTCGAGTGACATCCAGCCCTTCCAGCTAGGTGAGAGCCTGACAGTGGGATCTGCTAGGGGTCTATCAAATGAACACTTCACCCATTCACATAAATCACAACGAGAGCACTGACACTTCAAGTTTCATTAGGAAAAAAACATTACTTACATGGTTTCAAGGGAAAAAACGTTTCAAGTCATCACCGCTCCATGTGAGACTTAGGGTCTCTCCCTCCACATTCTGGAGGCGATACCCTCCTGAATTTAGTGTTTCTTTTACAATGTACGAACCCTCCCAATTGGGGTTGATCTTTCCCACAGCGACTGACCTTCCCACAACATCCACCATCTTTAGGACCAAGTCCCCTTTCCGCAAACTGCTTGACCCAGACGTGCTTGTCGAAGTACTTAGCCATCCTTATTTTCACTTCCTCCTGGTGGATGTTAGAGAGGTCGCGTACCTCCTCCACCATATCAAGGGAGAGCCACAGCTCTTCTTCATTTTCAACTTACCATCCTTACTTACCTGCCTCTGCCTTGACCACCTGAGGCATTCAGACCTCTAATTCGATTGGAAGCACTGCCTTGCACCCATGGGAAAGCTTGAAGGGGTTTTTTCCCGTGGCGGTGTTGGGGGTGGTTCTAAAGACCCAAAGAACCGAGGGGAGCTGCTCCACCCAGCTACCCTTCAAGTTCTCAACTTTTTTCTTCAGGAGGCTCACTAGGATTTTGTTTGCCGCCTCCACCTGTCCGTTGCTCCTAGGGTGATGGACTGAGGCAAATCTGAGATCAATCCCGAGCTATCCGCAGAAGCTGATGAACTCGGCGCTGGAAAACTGAGGTCCATTGTCCGTGACAATGGCTTGCGGCAACCCGTGCCGACAGATGATCTCTATAGGATCAAGCACATACCCAACTTTTCAAAAGCCCGGACTGTTGGAAAGGTCGCTACTTAATTTCTTAAATAAATAGCAGAGCGTCACAGGTCATGTGAAGGAACAATGGACCCAACAATCGCCCCCGACATCCAGCATAACCTGTTGGCTCAGAGGTGGGGTTACCACATGGCCTATATAGCTCAGAGGTGGGGTTACCATATGTCTGTTGAAGCCAAATTTGACCTCAACGAATGTTCACAAACCAAAGTGCAGCCGACACCTACTTCTCTCAAATCTCGACCCCTGACTAGCTGCTAAGGTCCTAAGACTGACCCAAAGCCTCAGCTGGGAGGTCCCACCTCACACCCGAAAGATCTCTGAGAGCTTCCCCTCCGAAACCAATAGCTGGACTGGGAGTTCTTCAGAAAGCATTGGAGTTAGAGAATAATGAAAGCTTGCTTTCCAAAGAGCCCCTATGGGTCTTTTTATAGTCTTCTCCTGACCTGAAAATACTGAAATACCCCTGATGGGTCTGCCAATAGCCAAATCCCGATGTCATCCCAGGGGTATATAGGTAATTGAACCCGAGGATAATGAAATAATAATAAAATAATCCTTTTCCCGGGCGCCAGGCCCCACCACATGGACCTGCTTGGCGAGAACCCCCGGGCGAGAAGGCTCTCGCTGAGCCTTAGCTGGGCTCACCTTGACGAGATCTCCCGCCCAGAGGGTTCTCGCTCTCGGTGGTCTTGACGTCATTACCGTTGGACGCGGCGCTGCTCACACTACGCCTTCACTGCTAATTACGGCATTGAGCGAGTGGAGCTTACTCAACGCCCTCTGCTGCCGAACGCGGCGTTGAGTGAGTGAAGCTCACCCAACGCCTTCTCGCCCGCCTCCAGGGAGAGTTCCTTCTGGGCGGGAGCTCTCCTATCCCGAAGCCTAAAGCTGACCTGAAGACCCGAGTCCTGACGCGAACGATCTCGCCTATCAGTAGGCGGGAGCACCTTAAGGGCGAGAACTCTGCCGGTCCTTCCTAAGGCTAACCGGACTAGTCCAACCCTGACCACTTAAGTCTTAGTCTCCCTTCCCCCCCAAAATATGGGGAATATTATACACAAATAGCCCCTCTTTTGAGCTAGCCCTCAAGCGCAAAAAGTATATCTAAAAGATGATAAAATACTTGCAGCCAAAAAAAGGCAAAGAAAATACTGTCAGCCTA